>JAUTDX010001992.1:0-55482 GCA_030844895.1 Ambrosia x helenae
CTTGGTGCAAGGTGCCGAACCTGTCCTCTGGTCACATATTATGATTACTTTTTTTTAACATTTGTGGAATTTGTTTTGTAATTTTGTTTGATGTTAATTTTGAAATATTTTTAGGAGAAATATGATGGGTTATTAAAACAAGGGTTGGTTAAAGAATGCTCTGAACTTGCTGGTGTCATGGAGAAGGATGAGAACATCTTGGTGCCTGATTTGGGTTCTTTAGCCAGTATTTATGACACGTCTGTTATTCATTTTTGTGTATTGTCGTTTTCTTGATTTAATGTATATACATATAACATGAAGTGTTGTTTTAAAATTCAAAATACCCATGCTACACTGAAGCGCACATACATAGCAGTCAAAGTTATATTTGACATTGTTAATATGGTGACATGTGAAATTATCTCCTTTGTTGATTGAATCTTCATAGAGATCTTCAACTTTCACTTTTTTCATAGAGATCTTCATAAAGGTCGGTTGTCTCATTGGTTTCTGATTTTTTAATTGTTGATTAGGTTTTTGGATTTGGAAATTTAAATGTTTTCTGAAATATCTTTCTTTCACTTTGCAGGAAGACAAAGATGATGTGGTTTTGTCTTATAAGTGTTATTGTTGATTCAACTAAAGTAGAGCCCGTATTAGTTAGTTATCTTTCCAATTTGCACTTCCCATTTCCTTAAATATTGTTATTGATATTGTTATACTGTTATTGTTATTATTGTCACCCGAAACTTATAGAGAGTGGTAAGGTGAGCATCTAAAAGATGTGGCATTCTAAATAGACAACTGGATTTTTGAACCAAAGTTTTTTTTAATTAAAAATGGAACTTTAAATGTGTAGGCAGGACAGAATGTTATCTACCAGCTTATGAGATATGAAAATGGCTGCAGTTACATTATCTGGATTTGCATCTACGGAAGAAAAGAAGCAATTATATAATTGCATAATAGAGGTGCCGTTCATCTTTTTATGACTATGTTACTGTAAAATGTAAATATGTATTAGTTGCCATATACTTTATTTATAATCAACAAACATTATTATGCAGGTCATACCTTGGGAATGTAGTTCCTTTGTCATTTCCATATCTTAGAATTTATCTTGTCATTAAAAATAATTTGTTGTCCCATTAGGCATCTGAGTTAATTTTAATGTATTTAATGAAAATAAGAAGAATCAATCCTAAATGTTATAAAATGGGCGTCATTATTATGTAGGATCCTAATGTTATAAAATGGCGACAAATCAACAAACGTTTATTAGTAAATGTTATAAAATGGCAGCTAAACTGTTATTAGTAAATGTTGACCCATTAGGCGTATGAGCTAATTTAATGTATTTAATGGAAATAAGAAGAATAAATCCTACATAATAGTTAGCATTTAAACATTTTACATATCTATATAAAAGTATGCTTAATGGTCATCAAATTTTTGTTGTGTGTGTCATTATTATTGTGGCTAAGTGCGGTTACTTTTTCCTTTTTCTATTTTCAGGTAAAAACAAACGTTTATTAGTAAATGTCGTAAAATGGGCGGCTAAACTCATATTAGTGGGGAGGGTCGATGGACGGGGCTTTCAATGTTCGTTCGGTGAAAACGCTTCTGTACAGAGAGTTCGACTTCAGTAGCAATTTCGAGTTTAAATGGTGCAAATGGATCCCTCATAAATGTAATATCTTTGTGTGGCGCGCCGAGATGGGGAAAATTCCCACTGCTTTGGCGCTGCAAACGAGGAACGTGCCGGTCGAAGATGTGAGCTATCTGCAGACCATCTTTTTGCAGCCTGCATTTTCGCGTCTGTCCTCTGGTCACATATTAGTGCTTGGTGCAAGGTGCCGAACCTGTTCGTGTTTTTCAAGATATTTGTCTTTTATTTTTACTACCTTCCTTCCCTAGTATATTGTAAATTAAAAACACTTCATTTACAACTCAAATACTCATTCCCTCCTTCCCTGAAACCATTACAACATTCGGCATCGACAGTAATTTGTTAGTACGGTTCTCCTACATCAAATAAGAAGATAGACGTAGATGCAGAAGACGTTCATCGATACATCTATCGAACTCACAATCTATTACAACACATCTATTTATATCGAGTCTTCCTTAAGTTTGGCGCCTCGATCATAACTAGGCGCAACCACTTACTATGCGCAGAGGCCCTACGCCACTAGCACCTATGGCGCGTGACTGTAATTAGTTTTGCTACTAAAATACTATGTTTTACAAAAATCCGAGTATGCCTCCGTGACATACCTATTTTTATCGACATTTCAATATAAGTTTTCTTCTAAACCACATTGTGAGTAATAATACACATGCACTCGTTGAGACATACTTATATTTATCTACATTCCGATACAAGTTTTTTTCTCAAAATCGAATGAGAGAAATGTAATTAAATTTTTATTTTTCAATGTGCCAAATCAAATCGATACCATCCAAACAATTTCTGTAGCGGTTTCCAATATTCATTTACTATGGTTTTCGGTATAAATTTAACTGAAAACAAAATTATGTAAAAAAATAAAAATAAAAATACAATTAAGTACTCCACTTATTAAAAAAAAGTACTCAAATAAGTCTAACAAAAATAAGTCATAGCAATTTCTCACTCATTTCTTGGTTCTAAATCTCTAATCATTTCTTGGTTCCTCCACTTCACCTAAGCAAAGCAACCCTTCAATCTTATCTTCTAACCAATTGCAACTTATTCAAAGGTCAGTCAGTAATCCCTTATATTATCTTCAATTTCATACAATACAAATTAGGGTTTTTATTAGAATCCAATGATTACACACACACCACCTTTATTATATATTATTAATTATTAATAATAATAAATCAAACCATGCCACAACCCAGAAGAAAGAAATGGACAGAAGCAGAAGAAAGAACCCTTATAGACAAATATGGAGACATGGTTTTAGATGGTACTTTAGCTAAGATGAAAACTAGAGAAAAGAAATATAAACCCATTGCTTTACATGTTAATAATATTCATCATCTTCCTGACCCTGTTGTGTATCCATGGGAATGGACTTGGAAAGATGTGTCTAATAAGGTTCAGAACATGAGGCATCAGTATTCATTAGTTAAACAGAAGATTAAGCGAACCGAACCCGGTTGTGACCCGTTGGTGATTGCGTACAAGGGTTGATTGGGTTGAAGGGTTGAGTCATTGGTCGAATTTTCTTCGGTATAAGAAGTGTTTGGGGATGTTACGATTGTTGCTCCGTTTGTTAACGGTTTGGAGAGGGCGGAGAGTGTGACCGAGGGATGGAGGTTGGGGAATTTGGGCAGATCGGGCAGTCGAGTGGTGGAGAGTATCCGATTGGTTTGGAGTTTGATTACGATGGGGAGGGGGGTTATAACGATGGGAGTAATCGGAATGAGAATCATGGGTATGAAGAGGATGAGACGATGGGGTCGGAGACGAGGAGGAAGAGAAAGTGTGTGAAGAATGTTGAGAAGAAAAGCGTGGCGGTTTTGTGACAAGCCAACTGGCGCAGTTGCGTGAGATGGAAGCGAGGTTTGAGCAGCGTGAGGAGGAGAGGGAACGGAGAGGAGGAGGAGGGAGAGTGTACGGGAGAAGAACGAGGAGGAGATGAGGAAAGTGATGGAGAGGTTGAAGGAACAAAGGATAGAGAATGGAAGCGATGGAGAACGAGAGAGAGGATAGACGAAGGAGGAGAGAGGAGGAGTTGGTTCAAGAGCGGAAATGGGAGGAAAGGAATGAGAGGAGGAGGGCGGAGTGGAATGCGAGGATTGATGAGATGTTGAGTGAGCATAGAGCGGAAATGGCACAGTTTCAGGCGAGGGTTATTGACGAGCAACAGAATTTGACAAGCCAGTTGCTTGGGATGGTTTCGCAGTGGAGTGGGCATCCCAGTGGTATTGCGGATAATACGAATGGTGGTAGTAGTCATTATCTTTCGCAAATGATGCAGAATTTGCAGCATGTTGGTGGTATGGTTGATGGGGATGCTCAAGTTGACGGGCATAATCAAGATGATGAGTTTATAGTGGATGGATGAAACCGAAATTGAAACAGTCGAATAAAGATGGGTTAGTTGGGTGCATTTGTTTTTAACGAGACTCGTTAAATAATTAGAACCGATTGAATCATTTTTTTGACCAACGGTCTGGATTCATAATAGAGAGAGATCGCGATCATTGATTGAGATATGATCCAAAGGCTAGAAGGTGACTTTTATCTGTATCATTTGTTACTAGATCATTCATTCATGGTTCAATTGTTGGGAACTGGAATACATTGTATAATCTTTGATGATATTATGTAACTGCAAAATTTCTACCAACATTCTTGAATTTGATAATTTTTGTAGAGAATTGTTCTGCTTTATTTGTATACATCTTGATGTTAAAAGAGGGTTGCTTGTTAGTCAAGATTCAAGGTTTTCCTTTTTAGCAGCATATAGATCAATCTGTGTAAGGAAGGTGGTTACTTGTGGGTCAAGATTCGAAGTTGGGGTGGGGTGGGGGTGTAGATGAATAACAGTAACAGTCCATGGGAGATATGTTCGCTGTGCGGCAAGTGAGTTATATGCAAGCAAAGATGGAGGTTGGTGCTGCTCTGGATCCCTATGTGCACAACCACGTCTTTCCGAGCTAAATAACTCCATATTCCAAAACACGCGAGCCATTTCCAGTATGCTAAAACGGCATTAGGTTACGTGATACTCTCGAATCCTTTTTCAAAGAAGCTACATTAATAGCAAAGGCAACAAGTCCTACATCAAACTCACCAGTAAAACCAAGAAAACAAGGTTTGACTGATCTTAAATGGCCATAATTTCAATCACTGTTTTTGTTTACACCGTAACCTGACGGTTTCATTGGACTCAACCAGATTGCTTATGCTGGTTTCTGGTCTGACCGAACAATCCAGTTCTAACAACAGTGATTAATAATAGCTTATTCGCAACTTTCATTGTTCAAAAAATAGAACAGAATGCCTGACAGCAAGCAACCAACACATAAATAAGTAGCAGTATTCTTATTTCTACCCCCTCCCCAACCAACAAAACCGCCACAACCCGTAACAAATATACAAACATAATTCACTAGACACGTTGTTTGTAATGGCTATCAACTCTGCAACAAATTTCAATGTGATCTGAACACAGTAAGCGGAAACAAACACCGTCTTGTGATTCCCATTGTGTTTAGTCGAGCTTGACATTAGAATACAGAAGGGTGTCCCTTGTGAGTGGCATGTACATGAGGAACCATACCTGTAAAAGAACCAAACACAAAACTTATCACCTGTTTACGGGTTGGGTCATTAACACATGTTATGGTTTATAGACAGAAGCTTACCCCCATGAGAGTGGCAATGATAAAAATGATGCCGGTGATCCATGCAAGGGTTCGTCTAACAAGAAGCACCTCTGCAATCAAAATGCGTGCTGCATCGCCGGAAGCTTCCTTTTCCTCCTCTAACCACCTGGGATATGCTCTTGGTGTCAGCTTTATATTTAGCATCTCTTTAGCAGGTGAGTTGGTGAAAACAACAATCCCGACAATTTTACCTGTTGAATGACACAAGAGCATTCTTTTTGTAATGTTGCTGACTCGGAAAAAAAAGAGAAAAATAAATGAACCTTTGTATGTTGTTTGCAAAGAGCCGTATATCTTGGATATCGCGGTCACTAGCAGTTCAGCACCCTTCTGAACAACAACATCTGTTCCATATTGCTCTTGAAATGCCTACAGCATATCACAATTATTATTCAAAAGGTACAATAGAAAAGCAAACGATCCTGATCATGAACATAGTCAGTGAAAATAGCAATTATCGTCTAGGGCTGCTTAACGAGTAGTCAGCTCCAGACAAAAACTCCTAACACGCTCTAATTTGACCATGAGCTCGGCTCGGATGAAGCTCAAGCCAGCTCGTTTATTTTTGAAACTTTGAAAATTTTGTATGTCTTGCACATATAGATAAACACGATAGAGAAAGGTGGATGTGTATTTTTTGCCTATAAAGTTGATCTTAAATGGCATACTTAACTTGGCTCGAAATCTAAACGAGCCAGCTCGGCTCATCTCGCCGTATTTACTTATGAACTCACTTCGAGCTATTTTCAAGCGAGCTATTTAAGCAGCCCTATGATCAACAACAAATACATAAACAATGATGATTATTTACCTTAAAGCCATCAAATCTTCCATTGAGCAATTCCGCTGGATTGGGAACACTTCCAACTAAATCTTCATGAGCTTGTATTGCCCTCTCGACATTGTGGATAAGAGAGATGATGCTTGTTATAAACTTCCTGTCTGCTTTCTGCAATAATAAACAAATTGGTATTAAGTCATAATGATACAAGAAAAGCATAAAAACATACAAAAGAACAGATAAAGATAATGTAATACAACCTTATACATATCTAGCTTTAATTCGTCATTTGCCAAGGGGATAGTCAATTCTCCACTCAATGACTCCACTTCATTTATAACATATGATCCACCAAACCATGAAGCCTAGATCAACAATAAACGGACAGTGTTAGACATAAAGATATAACACAGTTGAGGTACATCATGATCTAAGTTAAAACTAACAAATTTTGTTAAATCCGTGTCAGTGAATTCCGTATCCGCAGGCAGTGGTTCATTTAAAGAGATTAGTGACAACTCATCCGCATCTGCAAGTTCGCATATCAAAGAGTTATTGGCCATTTATATAAACAGCTTTGTCTGTAAGATAAGAAATAATATGTGATACCCGACAGCTGAATGTCTGCATCTTCAAAAGCAATTTCACTGTTAAGTGCCTTGCTGAAAACATCGTCATCTGAACCAAGCTCAGGCTGCTTATCTACTTACAAAGGCAAAAAAAAAAAAAAAAAAAAAAAATTAGAAAGTAAAAAAGATAGATGTCATTGAAAATTGGAAGTAACATATGATATGCTGGACATTAATTTAGGCACCTCCAAATCCACTGATCTCTAGCATGAAAACAGCATGAGGCCTAATGAAGGGGTTGGGCAGCAGCACCTCATTTAACTGCAAGATCAAAAAGAAACAATATCACTTTAAACGGATTAAATTACATAAAGAAACAAAAAAAGTTTGAGAGATTTAGAAGTGAATTGCCTTTTCTGAGCTGGCAGATGACAATGTAGAAGGAGGTGCAAAACCAAGCAAGACTGAAACAGCAGCGCCTACTTCTGGAATTGACATTGATTTGGACTGCATAAGCCAAATTTAAACTGGCTGTCATGATGTGCCCTTTAAATTTTCCTTACAAAAATGAGTACTAGAATGGTAAAATATCACACCATTCATATATAAATTAAACATAAACATGACCAGTTGACCACTATTTACCTAACTTACGTCAATAGGACCTCGAATCATAAGTTATCTAGAACATTGACAGACCTACACGTGAGTTATGAAAAAGGGATCCGACCTAAACAGTAAACACATCATACAAATGTTGTTATAGAGATATTTACAAAATAGGATATTTTACTTCTTGCAAGCATCCTCACTTCTCAGCAGATGATCCCAGTTTCGAGCCCAAGTGTTCACTTTAGTTGCAGTTAAAAAAACAACAAAAGGACGTCAAGTTTGTATTACAAGACCTATGTTTTAAAAAGTGCGCTTGCGCAAAGCGCACCTTGGCACAAATCCGTGCGCCTTATGTAACCCTAGGCAAGCAGTGTACGAAAAGCGCAAGAAAAAAAAGCGAGAAAAGCACGCTTTTTGTACACATGTTTTGTGCTTAAAATTGTTATGCATGTAGCTAAAAAGGTTGTACATTTTAGTTAAATCATATATATACCCTATTTGTATCTATATTTTGAGTAAATAATGCTAAAAACCTATAGCATATATAAAAAAAATTATATAATTGTCTTGCGCCTCGCCTACGAAAAGCCCACCGCTTTTGCGCCTCGGTTTTAGACCTCGTCGCTTTCGTGCGCTTCGCGCTTTTTAAAACCAAGTACAAGACTTGAAATATCAATGGAACAAGCATTTGAACTAGTGCCACAATTTCTTTTATCTTATTTATTGCCATTAGGCTTCCCATTCCAACTGTGAAATATGATTTTTTATCTTATTGAACTTTACCCCTGTATATTACACAGGGGAATTCAATCACAAACATGATTTATGACAAAAACTTTTTTTCCGAAAAAAACATGAACGTTTGGCAAAATTCGGTAAAATGCAATCATAGCAACTATGGCCAGCACTTTGAAGGTTACTAAACCTTATTTCAAGACAGAAATTATCTCTTGAAGACACTACAGTTCCGACTTACAATGATTATGAAACCTTGGCGTAAAATTACAAAACTCATACAATCCTAATCAATAATTACAGAAAACTTTATAATAAAGAAATTATCAAAATTCTCTATCTTTTCTTTACCAAGTCAACATCTACAACAGCCATCACCATACCCATTAAATCCTTAGGGTTTGGGGAGAGTGGGATGTAGGCAAACCTTACCTCTATTCCTGGGGATAGAGAGGCTGCTTCCAAAGAGACATGGGTACAAGTTTTGTAGCTACATATACAATTTAATAAAGCTTATTTGATAGGGGTAAATTAGTCACTTAGGTGTAAATTAAGATGCTTACAAGGTTATTAGTGTAATTTTATATTTTGTTTTTAGTTAAAAAGTAAGTTCCGCCACGACTCCAAACCAAACAACAGATAAATATACATAACTAAATATATAAAAATAGAAAGCTACCGGCAACAAAATGAGTGGTGAAAGAATGTAGCATAGTAAATATAGAAACATATAAACCCAACTACAAGAACACCGTCACTTGGAAAGTCCACCTAAAGTGCAGAAAAAGCGAACCCCCTAAGACAAAACTAAGAGACATCCATAACCTTAATCTTACGTCTCCACAAACTCTTATCTTGGACCATGCCCTCAAAGATAGGTTACCAACCAACATCTAAAAGGAAATATTATTAACCTATTGTACACAAGACGAGAACTTCTAATATTAAAGGTTACAATAAAGATTATATAAATAAAAACATGTAACTAATTACAAGATCGAGTCAATTCATGGTCATCAGCACTAGTAATTGCATAATGCAAACATATTCAAGAACACACAAGTCCATACAAATCCTAACAAAAAACCCATCTAACAACTATAAAAATCCAAACTTTATAAAAAATAACACCATAAAACCTGCTTAAAACTACCCACAAACAAAACCCACTTCAATACTAAACAACTATTAAAAAAAAAAAATCAAAATAGTAAAAGGCAGAAACAATATTACCTCAGATGAGCGAGATTGAAAATAGTTGTGGGTTGAGCTATCAAGGAAATAAACTGAACCGCTTCCATCGGCCTGCATCCAAATCAAACAGATTAATATTATTATTATTGACAGACAGATCCAAATCAAATATTTATTAATAACTAGAAGGAGAATAAAGATTGTGTGGTTAATTACGTACCCTGGATTGTGAGCATAGAATCGATGAGATAATTAGGAAGATGACAAGGAAAATTGGGGGGGTTTTAGGATCCATCGAGAAAGAGAGAAACTGGTTTCTGATCCACGATTTAGAACAGGGGTGTGATGATTTGTTTGATTAATATTATTATGCAAGATTGTTTCAGGAATTGAGATTGGGATAAAATCTTTGAGAACGACGTCGTGTGGACATGGGCTTCATGTGGTGTTGTAAATGGGCCTTTTGGGGTTGTTTATCTTTTATGGACCATCAAGTGGAATTTGAAAATTGAAAGTAGAGGTTCACAAAATACCCGAATCCGGGTATGTTAAAACCCGGTTATTTAATATCCGAACCAGTAGGGTATTTTAAAATCCGGGTGTTTATTATTAAACAAACGCGTTAAATAAAGACGATAAATTACTTCATTATCAACGAAGACTTAACTATCTATGTTTTTTTATCACTTGCACTTAGGGGTGCTTAACGGGTCGGGTTCGCAGGTTGGTGGGTCCAACCCGACCCGAACCCGAAATTTTTACATGAACCTGAACCCGAAAACTGTGACATACATATGAACCCGAACCCGACCTGAATATTCTTGGGTTGACCCGAACCCGACCCGTTCAACCTGATTTTTTTTATTTTTTCGCAAACTAATGTATTAAAATTAAAATTTTACTACAAAAAACATAAATATATATAAAACATTTATGTTTTATTTATAAAAATCTCATACCAATTTCTATTTTAAGTTATAAGTGTAGCATAAAATACCTAGCCAATTTAATTTATAACATAAAACATATTGTAAAAAAAAAACAATATATAGTATAAATAGGTTAAACGCGTCAACCCGTCAACCCGCCCGGGTTGACCGAACCCGACATGTTTAGCTAAACGGGTTCGCGGGTTAAACCCAAACCTGACTCGAACCCATTTAGACTAAACCTAAACCCGCTAAGTTCGTGTTAGATTCGGGTCGTGTCGGAAATTCACACCCTTACTTGAAAATATGTATCTAGTACCCGAAACTGGGTATACCCGAAACCGGGTATTAAAAACCCGAACCCGACCTGAACCTGGTATATAGGGTATGGCTTTTCACGAAAATACCCTACCCGAACCCGACCCGGTTATTTCGTAATACCCGATTATACCCTACCCGGTCATACCCGAACCTGGGTACGTAACCGAACCCAGGTATTCAAAAAGCCCGATTTTGTGCACCTCTATTTGAAAGAGTTATGTACCATTTGAATCCCTATGGTTTGATGTTGAAAGAGAATCCTTACTTTTTTTCGCCCTGAATCCCTAACATTTTCAAATGTAGTCAATCGCGTCCCCCACACTATTGTAGAGTTAAATTCTTGTCAACTTTAATACATTCAACTTGAGATCAAGGGTATAATGGTCATTTCGCTACAAAATCAAACCCTTTAAGTAAATAAGCAACCTTGTCCATGTGCTTTCTTCCTCGACATAATTCTAGTAGGAAGAGTTATCATCGATGAAGTATGATGGCGACGGTTGTCGAAGAAATCTTGGAGAATGATTATCTGATAGATAATCTGTTTGTATTTGTTATTATCATTCTTTGTATCGTAATTTCAACCGATTTGATGTATGTTGGTCTCTACTAATGTAGGCGAAATCTGATTCACTTCAACCATGTCTTTTTTTAAACTACATGTTTGGGAGGTGTAAAGTTCCTCAACAACTGGAACTTCAGTATGAGGATTGAATTTGATGACCAATTTAATAATCATAAATTTTAATCAAGATTATTATAAGTTGGAGTAATGGATTTAAATAATCCAACTATCACCTGGTGGCCGTTGTCGATCTCAACTAACGAAATATGTTATGACAATCCCACCTTTCAACATATTGCTCGCCAACGAACCCAAACTAACAGAGTACTAACTCGGTTAGATTTTTGATGGTGTGGCAGCTTGGGCGTCAAAAACATGCTTATATGGCAAATACATGGCAAAAACATTAACTTATATTTAAAAACATTTTTTTACCCACTCAACCCTAAAAACATCTACCGTTAACAGAGAAAGGAGGGGGAGGGGGGTCACCATTAGTGATGCCAAAATCCTTAGATTCCTAACAAGTAGTTTCTTCTTCCAAATTAAGAACTGCTGGTTTTTTCAACTATTTCATTAATAATGGTCTCAAATGCCATAAGTGCAAGATTTTCTTTCTTTCCATCAACAACAATCATCACAAAATGATAACCATTTAGATCTCCAGGAAAGATGCTCCAAACAATGAAGCTCACCGAAGAAACTTTGTTTGAGTTTCTGGTAACACCAACAGCTGGTGCTTGTGCCTGGGGTTGACTAATCATTCTAAGTATTATCTTTTTTAGCCCATTTGGAAGGTTCTCATCTCATAATTATCCATGATTGTTTATGTCTCTAGCATGAGCACTTGATGAAATTCGGAGGGAAATGACGTAAGTGGCCACTACTACTCGAAGAATTCCTCTTTAGATAATAGGTACTATAGCTCGTATTCTTGCAATCTGTTTAGTAGATGTTTTCATTATGGTTCATATTCTAGATTGGGTTCATCCCTGTAGTGATCGGATGAATTGATTTGTATACATGAAAGCGTCAGAATTCAACGAATTCCATTTTTTGTTTGGCTGCTTTGAGAGAGAAGGTCCCGTTGAAAAAAAAAACTTACTTGAAAACTCAATGGTGTTCTGGCTTAAACACATTGATGCAATGCCTCTCTAGGTAAGGTTGGCACACAGAATTAAATTCCAGTTACCACTCAAATTATTGCATACTCCATTTTGACAGAACACAACTTTAAATTATAATAACAACTTTTTTTAAAGAGTATCGTTCAAATGTGTCTTCAAATACAAAATTTTTGATGTACCACGAGTCATCATGGCACATTTAAAAACAATTTTACCTAATAAATTTTTTAAAAGGGATGAGCCTATTCTCATCAAGTCATTAATGGCTTAAACTTTTACTTGGATGGTAAAGGTAAAAAAAAGGAAATTTTATTGGATGAGGAAGTAGAAACCAAGCCACCATAGGGCACTAACCCTGTGTAGCAAGTTGAGGCAACATACGCTGAGCCCACTACTCCTGCTAACCAAGGGGAAACACTCATCCTTAAGGAATTCACAACAGCAAAACACCAAAGGAAGAATAGGTTGGAAAGATTAACGGACTTCCCAGCCAAATCCCAACCAAAATCCAAAAGCCGAAGAAAAAGGCTAGTCATGAAAATGAGGTCCCTGAGAGCCAAGTTAAAACACAAAATCAACTAATAGAAAACGATGTTACTTCTTCACATCAAGCTTCAGAACCTCAACATGAACTAACTCCTCAAAGACTCTCTCTACAGAGTTCTATTGTAAGCCAAAGAGACACCCACATGTATGAGGTATCATTTGATCCTCAAACATTCAGTCCACTGTCCAGGACTACCTTTCTAGAGAAACAATCCTTATCATCCGAATTTAATTAAGATCTCATGAAGGCAGGAATTCCTTTGTACAACAAAATGGACAAATCACAGAGATTGAGCCACAATCAAGTGTCCAGGTACAAAGGGACCCTAGTCTTATCCCACTACGCTCACCCTTCTCAAGTAGATCCTGTAGAAGTGATTGCAAATGTGGCTGTCACTATTCTTGGAGAACCCACTAGTTCCCAAAAGATACTAGTAACATAATTAAGACCTCTTTGTAGGTAAGAACTAATAAACTCCTTGAAGCCTCTGTGTTTCTGGAAGATATGACAGTTGGAGGTCCTCAGTACAATGGTTTTATTTAAGACAATTTAACTTAATGTTTATGAAACTATGTTGTCTAATGAAAGTCCCTATTTTAAATTAATCGATGCTTGTGTGAACTTTGTGCTTAGAAATCACTCGAAGTCGCATCCCGTGTTTCCGCCTAGGCGGGTGGGGTGTGATACAGAGTATGGCCGATTACAATAAGCAAAACACATTGAATAACTAACGACCCTATTATGACGTGTGACCTCCCAATATATACTACATAGGGGCGTTTCACCATACATGGGCCTAACAGGCCGATTCCTACTAACCAACTAACAAAACAAGCCCAAAACAGTTAATGGGCCAAGACAGTGTCACACCCGCCTAAAGCAGAAACATGGGGTGCAACCGAAATGATTTCTAAGCACAAAAGGTCACGCAAGTATCGATATAATAAAGTTGGGAATTTAATTAGACAACATAGTTTTACAAAACATTAAGTTTAATTGTCTTTAATAAAACCATTGTATGAAATTGTTAATGTTGAAAACAATACAACAACGGTTCAAAAGGTGATATCCCATGATGCTCACACGCGACCCCCCCCCCCCCCCCAAGTGTAACATCGCGAATTTTTCCCAAAATTTTTAATTAATATATGTTTCAGTCCCATTATATTATTAATTGATCAATAAAAACGTTGTATTTCGACATTTTTGTACGCTTTAAAAATATTTCGTACCATTTTCGGGCTTATATAATTATATTATGAATTTATAATAATATAAATCTTAGTAAATAATTGCCAAAAAAAGAATTGCGTGGACCCGGACTCGAACCCGCGTCCACAGCCGGCTAGACATACACACACGCATCAAACCAACTGGGCTACAGCCTGTGTGGTGATCTCTATCCAACCCAAAAGAAAATAACTCTTTCTTAAATTACACAGTTGACTTTTGAAAGTCAACTGCGAGCCAATCCTTTCCAAATCAAACCTCAATCCGCGTTAATTGTTCGTGATTATCTATGGAATGTCTTGGCCGACCTATTCAGCTTTTTCCCCACGCAAAATTATGATTAAAGCCTTCCAAATACACGATTATACGCGTATACTATTAAAAACGGGTCAAAACTTTCTAAACTTATGAATTCGTGTATTTAGTATAAATTGATCCCTTCTTTCTGACTTATACACGCCAAAATCATATTCCCAACTCCCAATTTCTTATAAAATTCATCCAAGTCGGCATCATAGTTTGTGTTGACCTTTTTGTTTGACCGGCATCAATCGCATTCCGTAAAACTCTGTAAGTTACAATTTAACGTTTGGTTTTGTTCTTTGTTACCACCCAGTCAATAGCCTTAAGGGTTCAGAGGTTATTGGTTGTTATTTGAAGTAATTAGAAAACTAGGGTTTCTTATTCTTCGATTTGGGGATAATGCTACAGTTCAGTGAACGTTTAAACTTGTTTCAGATCTAAATAAATCACCAACTGATCGGTATGGTCCTTTTGTTAAAACGTGGGAACCGGTCAGGAACGGGAGTTCGAACCCCGGCTCCACATTTTCTTTTTCTAAACAAATCATGATCTAAACCCAGGAACCTTTATAAGGAACTGAAACCAGATTCAATTGTTCTCAGGGCCCAGACCAGATGGTCTGGACTTGTGATTTAAGCACTTATTTGGCCAAGGACCCTGGTTCGAGTCCTGGCACATACAACCATTTTTTTTTGAACTTTTCCTTTATAATTATACTCTTTATTCTTTTTAAAATAGTTTTTAAATACTAAAAGTGATTTATAAATTCTATAAAAATTATTTATGTTATTCTGATGATGAAGTTTATAATACAATTTTTAGTTTTTCAAAAATCATTTATTTAATATATATAAACTATATTACAAGTTTATTCAATTATAAATTGAAAATTCTATAAAAAATATCTAAATTTTTTAGAAAATTTCACAAAAATTATTTTAAACTTATAAACCAATAAATGTTCCAGAAATAAATTTTAATTTCAGAAAAACGTTTATTTAATATTTTTAATCAATTTTTACTATTTTAATCATAAATAATTCATAATAAATTCATTTTTCACTATTTTTACATAAAAATTTTACATAAATTATTTTTGTTTATTTAGAACAGAAATATAAATTTTAATTTGAAACTTTATTAATTTTAATATTTTAGACATTAATACTAAATTCTGACAAATAAATATAAATATATTTTATATTATTAAAAAAATAATTTTATAAAAAAATATTTTCATATTTACAACCTTATAATATAACCATCCTTAATCAAAATTTTACAAAAAGTCTTTTATTTATTTATCTTTCTAAATTCTTTTATTTATTAGATCATTAACAATTTATCTAATTAACAATTAAACAATTGTCTATCCCCAAATTAGGAACCCTAGAAAAACTTGTAGACTAGAAAAGCTTAGACTTATTTATTGCCTTAAACATAGGGTAATACTTGGCAACGTTTGGACCACACCTATTCCATTACAAAGGACTTGATACCTTGCTAAGGTGAGTTTACATACCCCCTTTTTTCTGTTTTACATTTTGGGGTGAAACATGTTTAAACATCTTATACACTATCATATACTCATTCTTACGTTGTTGAAACTTGTTGATTCAATTTGACTGTAACAAAAAGATACAGTACAATCATTAACATTGATCAAGCCGCCTGTTTAGATTATAGCGCTATAGGTCTAACAAACCCATCCCCCCCGCATAAATTCAGGGATGATCGATAACAGTTACACTTTTACTAACTTGCGAGTTAGGTCTCAGTCGACACAAGGTTTGATTGTACAAAAGACGCATTGTTACATGTCGGACTCATATTCTTACATTACTCATTATTATACTTCAACTATGATTGCTATACAACATATTGTTTTCAATTATATGCAAAACCTATGTATTCTCACTAACTTCTAGTTGACCCCCCATCTTTCCAACTCAACATGTTTCAGGTTTTTTACTGGCTATTGGAAGTTGTACAAGTCTTGGATCACATAGGAGCTTTGGACCTAGTTTATGTAAATCAAGTTTATGTATTTATTAAATTGTATAACAAATTGTAAATTGTTTAGTAACATTCAACTTCCATTTAGTACCATGAGCTATTGAACAATCATCACTACGTGACACCTCGATGTTTCTGCCATCGGTTGGGGTGTTACACCAAGTTCCATGCTCCATGCTAGTTACCTGAAGAAACATGCATGTAAAAGTATAGGTCAACACAAAGTTGGTGAGTTCACGGGTTTTATGTAAATGGACATGTAATCCAAATCCGACTAAATTACTGCCTAGCTAGGGCAATTAATATGTGATCTGACATGAGCCCATAACCAAACCTTGACATGTTGTGCCTCGCCCATTGTACACTCAAGACAATGAATAAATGTGAAATACTAGCACTCTTTTGATATCTGTCATCAGGTCAGCGCGACTGACCAAGAGTGGGGGTGTCAACCCAATAGATCTATTATGGTGTTATATGGCTAAGTCCATAGCTAATAGTTATGGTATGATGTATGACACGAGGGCTTAATGGATCTTGAACCTTTGCTGTCTCATGTTCACATAATAGTCATGTATGTAACTAAAAACTGTACGCATGTTTTTCCCCCGGAAAAATGTAAAACAGTGAAAAGGGGCCGTGAAACTCACCTTGTGGTGTGTCTGGGAATGAACAAATGAGTCTGAGCTATAGGGATCGACCTACGTGTCCTATGTGAAAAGAGGCATTTTAGGTCTATGTTACTTGTACTGTTTACAAGTTGTTATCTTGTTACGCTTGTCCTTGTAACTTAACTCTTTAAGTTAGATGTGTCTTTGATGTAAAGATTTGCGTATTTAATGACTTATTTGTTAAAAGATACAATGTTCATCTTTTAGATGTTCCACATTAGGGTTCCTAATGTAATATTTTCCAAAATATGAACCTCATGGTTTTGTGTTGCAAGATTCATAATCTTTATGTAAACTAGTGATTTTGACAAGGAGATAGCATCATTTCTTGAGAAAACACCACTTTTTACTTGTGAAAACATATATTCTATACACTTTGGGTGGTGTAGGTATCCATGTGTTGTAGGTTTTACAACCTTGAACATGACATGTCCATAGATCCATAATATTTAGGTATCTTTTACTTATTATTTCATAAGTCTAATAACCTTTGTGAAAATAATAATACTTTATGTTAAACATCACTTTTCTTGAAAACATATATACCTTGTATACTTTGTTATGGATCTAACATGTCACACATAATCTTTAACTATCCACATTAAGTCTTATGTTAATGAGCTTTGGAAAATATATAGTTTTTCTTACAAAACTTTCGGCCTAGAGACCATATATACATTGGTATATCTTGGCCCATATGCATACATACATTCTTGTATGTTTCGACCATGGTATGTGTAAAAGCATACATTTTCTAACTAACATAATGTATTTTAGATCATGAGTTTACTTATTTACTTGGTTTAGTTACAAGAGTAAACATATAAATGAACAACTTGGTGTATAAATGCAAATGTAGTTAAATAAACATAAGTTTTAACAAGACAAGATTATACCTCCTAGGTTCTAAGAAATGAGGGAGTTAGGGGCCTTGTACAACCTTGATTATGCTCCTTGTACCCCTAATGATCCCTTGAAAGTTAATGGTTATTGTTAGTGGTTAGGGTGTGGTGATGGTTTTCGGTGGTGATGGGGGCCGAAGGTGGTGGTAGTGCGGCGGTGGGGTGGTGCCGAGAGGGAGAGATAGAGGGTGTGTTGTTTTTGTGGTGCACCCAAGTATCAAACCTTGACCTCTATATATACTAGATGTTTTGGCAAAGCATCTTGACTTAGGAAAGGTGAAAGGAAGTATCTTTCCTTTTTAGTGTAAGATCAAGTAAAAGTGGATTTTGGCTAGATTGTTGGCATGTTATGGAGTTGATGGATGCATGTTTCCTTGGGAATGGGGGGCCGAAATTTACAAGGGTGTTGGGAGGTTTAGGCTTGGTCATATCACTTAGAGTTGACATATGATGATCATGGTTCTAGCTAGATTTGGGACATTATAAGATTGATGGGGTAAGATCAAGAATCTTTGGTGCATGGAAAGTGTAACTAACAAAGATGGTAAGTCAATGTTTCTTGATCCATGTAGTGATAAAGCTAATTACCATTTTGATGTAAAGTCTTAGGAATGTGGGGATAAGACTTATGCATAAGTGTTGAGTGCAATATTGGAATTCTACACACCCACATGTATGCATGTCGTGCATATATATATATATATATATATATATATATAGGATAAGGATAAATTAGAAACCCACTCGAGTTGGAGAAACCCTTGGCACCCCTATGTAAAAACATTATTTTTTCCTGATTTTTTCAGCATAGCTTTTATATTCAATTTTATTAGTTTCGGCATAAAAAAATCAAAAAAGCGCCGAGTAAATAATTTTGTTACACATGTGTTACACAAACTCGGATTTATCATACGTCAGCATTGTTACATATGTAACAAACATGTTACATAATTTTTTAAAAAAAAATCTACTCGGCTCTTTTTTAATTTTTTTTGGCCGAAACTCGTCAAATTAAGTATACAAGCTATCCTAAAAAAATTAGAAAAAAATAATGTTGTTACATAGGGGTGCCAAGGGTTTCTCCAACTCAAGTGGGTTTCCACAGGATACTTAGCCTATATATATATATATGTATATAGACTAGAGTTATTTTTGGTAAGTCAAAGGTTATGGAAGGAATAAGTAGTAAAGTGCTTGGCTAATTAGGGTGGAATCTAGGTGACTTGAAGTGATGGTTCATTAATATGCAAGAGTATAATCTTTGAAAACTACAATCACACATATGTGTGTGTATATATATATATGTCGTCGCACATATGTATGTATGTATATATATATATTTGAACATTTTAATCCATGTCTTGTACAAGTGTAGGGACACTTATCATAATTGTATGTTAAGTGTGCTCTTTGTACAAGTTTATGTGACACTAAACAATATATAATTGTGTGTTCATTATATATATTTTTAACAAGTTGTATTACTAGTCACATATGGACATTGTGTTTGGATAATTCCTTGTATATAGACATTGTTTGTTTTTGTTCTTTATTGGATCATAATTGTGATATTATGTTTAATTGTATAAATTCCCAAACTAGGGTTTCTGGTATGATCTCTCTATAGCTCATGATAACTATTGAACTAGTTATGAAATTATATCCCCTAGCGTGTCTAAATGCTAGACTGTAAGCATCGAAATTGACTTGCTGAGACCCTGTATGGCTCAATTGTAATGAAACATGTAAAATGAAATGTCATGCACAATGTGTACGTGTAACTAATGTACGGATATGACCTGTGATTTCGACAGTTTTCACAGACAGACACAAACCTCTAATTACATAGCCCAACAATTCTTCAATGAAATCCTTCATGAAAGCTGCAACAGGATAAAGGATATCCTCTCTTCTCACTCTGTCTGCTTGATGCCTTCTATTGAATCGATTGATGCCATTTCTTCAGTTGGAGACAAGGCAATATATTCATCCTGTCCTTGGCTTGTGAAGGGAATGAGGTCCGGCAGCCAAAGCCCCCAACAAAGGGATATGGAAATCCTTCCCAAGTAATGCATAAGCAAGATCGGGACTAGTGGGGTGGAATAGGGGATCTCGCATGGATCTTTATGTAACACCCCAACCGATGGCGGAAACATCAAGGTGTCACGCAGTGATGATTGTTTAGTAGCACATGATAATCAAGTTTTAAATAAGCATTTTTATTCCAATACAATATTGAATTACATATTAAAGTCTTGAATGGAATCTAATACATCAAACAAACAAACGAAACTTAAATAACTCCTCATGCTAGCTTTAGACTTCAAGCATCATTATTTCCTGTTGAGTTTGGAAAAGATGGGGGGTCAACTAGAAGTTGGTGAGAATACATAAGCCAAGTTAAGCAATATGTTTTAAAAGAATAAAAGTTTAGCAATTCATATGTCTAATGTAAGTTTAAGTCTACATGAATAAACAACAAGTATAGTATGCACATAATCAATCCTCCGACAAAGTTTAGGTCCATCCCGCATCCACGGTTCACCTTAATATAACGTTGGAACGATAACAATCACCCGCGCTCCCCATAAAAGATGGTCAACGAATCTGGGTGGGGTTGTCAATCCAATAGATCTATCATTGTATATCGCCGGCTTGATCAGGGTTAATGATTATGCAAGTTTAAGTTTAAGTCTAATAGTTTTTGTCTAAGTCATGTGGCATCAAAGATTACAACTAGACATGTATAAAGAATTGCTTAAGTATAAAGTTTCAAGTATAAAAAGTTGCATAAACAAAGTTACGTAAACTCACCTTAGCACAAGTCTTGAATTCTTTGAAATAGTCTAAATGTGGAACAAAAGATTCCAAGTATTACCCTAAATTCAAAGCAATAAAATAAGTCTAAGTTTTCTAGTCTAAAGGTATTCTAGGGTTCCTAATTTGGGGATAGGCAATTGTTTAAATGTTAATTTAGATAAATTGTTAATGAAATAAATAAAGGAATTTAGAAAAATAAATAAATAAAAAACTTTTTGTAAAATTTTGATTAAAGATGGTTGTATTATAATGTTGTAAATATGAAAATAATTTTTATAAAATTATTTTCTTAATTATTGAATATATAGTATATTAATATTTATTTGTCAAAATATAGTATTAATATCTAAAAATATTAAAATTTATAAAGTTTCAAATTAAAAATTATATTTCTGTTCTAAATGAACAAAAATAATTCATGTAAATTTTAGATGCAAAAATAGTGAAAAATGAATTTATTATGAATTATTTATGATTTAAAACAGCAAAAATTAATTAAAAATACTAAATAAACGTTTTTATAGAATTAAAATTTAATTCTGGAACACTTATTGATTTATAAGTTTAAAATAATTTTTGTGAAATTTTATAAAATCGTTTAGCTATTTTTATAGAATTTTTAATTTATAAATGAATAGGCTTGTAATATATTTTATATATATTAAATAAATGATTTTTGAAAAACTAAAAATTGGATAATAAAGTATATCATTTGAATAACATAAAATAAATTTTGTAGAATTTATAAATTAGATTTAGTATTTTAAAACCATTTTAAAGGATAATGACAAAAATTATAAAATAAAGAGTTTAAAAAAAAAGTTTGTGGATGCTAGGAATCGAACTCCAGCCCTCATGCTCATAAAGACACGACACAACCACATGGTCTGCCTCCATTTATGACTTTTAAACAGATAAAAAAACTTAAAACCTTCTTCAAAGTTTATCCCCAATTCCTAAACATAAACCCTAGAAACCTAACCCTTACAATTGATCATGAAATCGTTACAGATAACGAATCAAATGTTGGGGCTTTTATTCTACATCATGAATCGACCTACTAGAAGCTTATAATCAAACAAACCTGATTCAAATGGAGGTGTATTTGACTACAAAAGAACCCGAAGAGAAAGCTTCAGACTTGAACGATTTGGAATTTGAAACTTTGAAAGCGTGATTTCGTATGTGGTAACTCTAAGTCGCATATATATGAGTGTGTGTGCAGGTTTGATTGCGATAACTTGGTCTATATATACGAATTCGAATCTTGGGTTAAGGAAAGTTCAAAAACGAGTTAAATTCAATCAATTGGCCAAGATTTAAGGAAAGATAACGCGTTAAACTAGATTAGTTAGGTAAGGTATGATGAATCCGGTCAAGGGGTACATTTAATTGAAAAATGGAGCGAGTTTAGTGGGTTAATTATGCGTTTAACAAATGGGTGTTGACTTATAAATGTCAACAGATCTAATTAAGGGAGGTGTTTTATTGTTTTGCTTTGGGATTTAATCCAAAAAAAACCTCATGGCTCAGTTGGTTGTGGGTTGTTGTGTTAAAAAGGTTGGACCGGGTTGGACTCGGGTTCGAGTCCCGGCTCCAACATAAATTTTTTTATCTCTCATTGCAGGGAGGGGAGAGGAAGAAAGGAGTGGGCTGGGTTTTTCATTGGGGCTGTTGTTTGGGCTTAGAAGCTAATAGATTTTGGGGTGGGCTTATGGTTTGGGTAGAATGTTTGGTTATGGTTTAGTTTGGTTTTTAAAAAGAAACATGATAGATGTAATAAAATAAACTTTACACAAAAAAAAATTACATTCTAAAAAAATTCTGATTTATTATTATTATTAGAAGTTTAAAATATATATTGTTTTGAAATCATATAAGAATTGTACAAAAGAAGTATATGATGGGTAAAGTGGTGATTTTGTTAACTCAAAATTTGGGGAAAAATACGCGATGTTACAGTCTCCCCTACTTTTGGAAACTTCGTCCCGAAGTTATTAAAAAACACAGGGTTGAGGGTGATTGGGTAGAAATTAGGGCAACTGTGGTTTGGAAAATTTGTGTTAAGGCACTACATGAATTTATAGGTAATAGAATAATCTGTTTCGAATAATTTGGATAAGAGGTTTGATATGTGTGACTTTTAAGGGTTGGATTAGGTTGGTCTGACATAGCAAAGAGAATAAGAATCTAGCAAAACACTAAACTTAAGTTTTAAGAATCCTAAAAGAAATGCATGAGTTTATTGACTATAGAAAAGCTAAATGAACTACAAGGTAACTAG
This sequence comes from Ambrosia x helenae, assembly GCA_030844895.1. NCBI lineage: Eukaryota > Viridiplantae > Streptophyta > Magnoliopsida > Asterales > Asteraceae > Ambrosia > Ambrosia x helenae. The sequence continues at coordinate 22,974 of JAUTDX010001992.1, forward strand.
AGTTTATAATAGGGTATCAACCGAAAACCTTGATAGAGTTTCACACTACCTTAACGTACCTGTAAATTCATGATTACGTTCCGGACCGCAATCACCAATTTACCTTACATTAGGGTTTTGTGTCCTTCTATGACTCTACGCACACATGTAAAACAAATAATGCAAAATAACCTTGTGATTGAATCTTTGTATCAATGAGTCTAATAAATATTTGTATCCAAAGATGAGTCCAACTGTTGAGCAGGAAAAAGACTTCTACCAGTCAATGAGTAGGAACCTCTACCGATTGTTGAGCAGGAGCGATAGCCTCTACCAGTCGTTGAGCAGGTTATTAGAACCTCTACCGACTGTTGAGCAGGCATGATGACCTCTACCAATCGTTGAGTAGGTTATTAGGTACTCTACTAACTGTTGAGCAAGTACTTCATCCTCTACCAGTTGTTTGATTAAGTGTAACAATTGTTTTTGGTTTAACACATAAGTTGCAAATTTATAAACATACATGTAAGCAAGTTTGTAAATGCATCAAGTATCCAGTATAGCATGCGAGTTGTAATAGAGTTGCCCTAGACAAGGTTAATGACTCTAGGTGTGTTTATAGCAAATAGTTTATATTCCATGCTTTCAAGTAACATGAATAATCAAATTTTCAGGTAGATAATCAAATCCTCATGTATAACTAAGAATCAAGTTTGATGCAACGAACAATCATATTTTCAGTAGTTTGGTTATCATAGGGATCCAGTTCATGTTCAAGAAGGTAAAGGATATGAATTTAGTTCTTGCGAGGATGATGAAGAACTCAAGGTATCATCAAGGTTATGAAAGATAGTGAACGTGAAAATAGTTAGTAAAGGGTTTATTTTATGGGTTTTCAAAAAGCCACAAATAGTAAGGAGATTATTTAGCAGCATGAATTGTGGGGTTTGAAACAAATATTAAAAACATGATTGTGGTAAACACCAAAAATCGTAAAGTTCGAACAAGTTGAAAATAAGTAGGTGTCAATGGAAAAGTTAGAGGCTAAATATTGTTCCTATGGATGGGAAAATTTTATTTTTCAAAATTGGTTTGGTACATAAAGCAAAAGTCGTTAAATAGTACAAACTAAGTGAGCTTTGATTAAAATATTTTAGTTAATTGGAGATTTTAAACACGACATTAGGTTTTGAAGATCAAGGTGACATTATATCGAAAATCCTTTGTTACACTAATGAATAAACATTTGAATTTAGGAATTAAGTTTGAGAACATCTTTTGACAAAAATATGTATAGTTTATAGGTGATAAAAATTTGACAATATTAAGAAATCTTTAGTGTTGTGCTAGGTTACACCAAGGTTATGGGGTCATAGTTTAAAAATATACACTATGTTGAGAAAGGAAATAATATGATTTGGGTAGGGTGTTGAAAAACAATCAAACAAGTGGCTAAGATGGTAAGATGAAGTGTGATTGTGAAATCCATATATGATTATGAAATGGGATTGATTTAAGCTGTAAAATTTTGAGATTTTAGAGCTTAGTTTTAAGGAAAGTGAGTGTAATCATTTATTCATTAATTAAAACGAATAAACGAAAACGTTGACTTATCAAAGCTTATAGATTCTAACAACATAGTGAAGACATGCTTTAGCCTATAAGTGAACACTCATCTCGAGAATTCCCAGGTAGGCATCCGGGTCCCTCGTCTGATTGGGATTTATGCGCAATGCCAGTCCTAGACAGAAAACTCAGAATACAGGCGTTCACCCTTCCAGATTGCACGTGTTCGTTATCAGAATACAGAGCTTCGACGAGATTATCAAGGCAGTTCAGGTTAGGACCTGAGAATTTGTCTTATTAGTCTAAGGGTAAATCCAATGATGGAGAGTAATCATCTTGTAGAAGTTAGGTACGGATAAGAAGTAGGCTGGGGATAAAGAATAGCAACAAGTAGAGTTGCAAGTAAGAGGAGCAAGTACTGGTTAAAATCCTAAGGTTATAGACTAGATTATTTTTCTAATAACCTAATTCCCTATAACCAAGGCTCTGATACCAATCTGTAACACCCCAACCGATGGCGGAAACATCGAGGTGTCACGCAGTGATGATTGTTCAGTAGCACATGATAATCAAGTTTTAAATAAGCATTTATCCCAATACAATATTGAATTACATATTAAAGTCTTGAATGGAATCTAATACATCAAACAAACAAACGAAACTTAAAACTTCAAATAACTCCTCATGCTAGCTTTAGACTTCAAGTATCATTATTTCCTGTTGAGTTTGGAAAAGATGGGGGGTTAACTAGAAGTTGGTGAGAATACATAAGCCAAGTTAAGCAATATGTTTTAAAAGAATAAAAGTTTAGCAATTCATATGTCTAATGTAAGTTTAAGTCTACATGAATAAACAACAAGTATGGTATGCACATAATCAATCCTCCGACAAAGTTTAGGTCCATCCCGCATCCACAGTTCACCTTAATATAATGTTGGAACGATAACAATCACCCGCGCTCCCCATAAAAGATGGTCAACGAATCTGGGTGGGGTTGTCAATCCAATAGATCTATCATTGTATATCGCCGGCTTGATCAGGGTTAATGATTATGCAAGTTTAAGTTTAAGTCTAATAGTTTTTGTCTAAGTCATGTGGCATCAAAGATTACAACTAGACATGTATAAAGAATTTCTTAAGTATAAAGTTTCAAGTATAAAACGTTGCATAAACAAAGTTACGTAAACTCACCTTAGCACAAGTCTTGAATTCTTTGAAATAGTCTAAATGTGGGACAAACGATTCCAAGCATTACCCTAAATTCAAAGCAATAAAATAAGTCTAAGTTTTCTAGTCTAAAGGTATTCTAGGGTTCCTAATTTGGGGATAGGCAATTGTTTAAATGTTAATTTAGATAAATTGTTAATGAAATAAATAAAGGAATTTAGAAAAATAAATAAATAAAAAGACTTTTTGTAAAATTTTGATTAAAGATGGTTGTATTATAATGTTGTAAATATGAAAATAATTTTTATAAAATTATTTTCTTAATTATTGAATATATAGTATATTAATATTTATTTGTCAAAATATAGTATTAATATCTAAAAATATTAAAATTTATAAAGTTTCAAATTAAAAATTATATTTCTGTTCTAAATGAACAAAAATAAATCATGTAAAATTTTGATGCAAAAATAGTGAAAAATGAATTTATTATGAATTATTTATGATTTAAAACAGCAAAAATTAATTAAAAATACTAAGTAAACGTTTTTATAGAATTAAAATTAATTCTGGAACACTTATTGATTTATAAGTTTAAAATAATTTTTGTGAAATTTTATAAAATCGTTTAGCTATTTTTATAGAATTTTTAATTTATAAATGAATAGGCTTGTAATATATTTTATATATATTAAATAAACGATTTTTGAAAAACTAAAAATTGGATAATAAAGTATATCATTTGAATAACATAAAATAAATTTTGTAGAATTTATAAATTAGATTTGGTATTTTAAAACTATTTTAATGGATAATGACAAAAATTATAAAATAAAGAGTTTAAAAAAAAAGTTTGTGGGTGCTAGGAATCGAACTCCAGCCCTCATGCTCATAAAGACACGACACAACCACCTGGTCTGCCTCCATTTATGACTTTTAAACAGATAAAAAAACTTAAAACCTTCTTCACAGTTTATCCCCAATTCCTAAACATAAACCCTAGAAACCTAACCCTTACAATTGATCATGAAATCGTTACAGATAACGAATCAAATGTCTGGGCTTTTATTCTACATCATGAATCGACCTACTAGAAGCTTATAATCAAACAAACCTGATTCAAATGGAGGTGTATTTGACTACAAAAGAACCCGAAGAGAAAGCTTCAAACTTGAACGATTTGGAATTTTAAAGCGTGATTTCGTATGTGGGAACTCTAAGTCGCATATATATGAGTGTGTGTGCAGGTTTGATTGCGATAACTTGGTCTATATATACGAATTCGAATCTTGGGTTAAGGAAACTTCAACGCCGGAAACCCATTCCGGAGAGTGTCCAACGCCGGATAACGAAGATTTTTGTCACAAATATTCCTGAAGGGTGCAGTGGCGCGGACTTGGCTGCCCATGTTCGTCCTTTCGGAGAGATTTACGATCTCTACATTGCAAGAAAAGAGGATAAGGGAGGTAATCGATTTGGTTTTATTTCTTTTCTTGATGTTAAAGATAAAACAGATTTGTTAAAAAGTTTAAAGACCATTTGTTTGGGAGAACACAAGTTATGGTTCAATATTGCACGTTATGTTTTAGAAGACGGTGAGATCAACATGCACAGAGAAGATAGGCCGAGAAAGGTGGAACCAAGAAATAAGGAATATGTGCATGGTGAGGGGGCAGGAGAGACAAAGGCTGGGTCGTCAGAGATGGGCGAGAGATCCTTTAAAGAGATGTTGGTGGGTAGATCCATCACGGTTGACAGTTCTATTAGTGCATTCCAGTCTTTGCATGGGATAGCGGTGGCAGCAAGAATGGTGAATTTTCATGCTTTAAAAAGAGCTAAAGTTTTCTTGAACGATTTGAGCCCCAGTGGTGGTAGGGTTCAATACATTGGGGGTTTGGACGTATTGTTTTCTTTTGTTGACAAGGAATCGGCTTTGATGTTTAAGGAAGTTGCTTTAAAATGTCCTGATAAATTCACGTATGTCGCTTTATGGGAAGGCCAAGTTTTAGGGTTTGAAAGATTAGCCTGGTTGAAAATACAAGGCATTCCACTTCATTTGTTGTCGAGTGAAGTGATTAATATGGTAGGTGGTTTTTACGGGAGAGTCGTTCCTGAAGCTTCTCGCTCTGAGGACGATTTAGACCTCTATTCTGAATATGTGGGGGTGTTGATCGGTGACGGGAACAGAATCTCGGAAGAAATCATTTAAAGTGGAAAGATCGGAAGTTTAGAGTTTGGGTTATGGAAGAAGTTGGTGTTTGGGTTCCGGAGTTCTTGGAGCCGTCGGTTTGTAATAACTCGGAGGATATGGAGGTAGTTCATACGCCTGAAAAGGATGTTGTTCAGTCCCCAGTGATTGTCAATGAAGATCCAGCCGGAGATGGTAGCTTTCGGTCACCGGAATTGGATCAGGATGATGCAGCCGATGATTTCGTCGTTGACCAAGTCATAGGCGAGAATGAAGGAATTAATTCTAGGCCTATTAATGATAACTTTAATTCTCATTTAAATGAGAATAATGATGATTTGGAATGTATTAATGAAGATTTTATTTCTGGGGAAGATTTTCAATTTGAAAAGGATTGTGATATTAATGGGCCACTTTCAGTTTCTCATGTGAATAAAAGAAAGAAATTCAAAAAAGGTGATGTGGGCCGGCCCAGTACAGGATACACTAGTAGTCAAGAGAGCCTCAAGATCACTAAAAGGGCTAAAAATATGGATGATTTATTTGGGCTTGATAGTCTACTGGGCTTGAACAAGGAAAATGACTTAGCCCATATGGGAAGGGAGGGTGTTTCGGTTGATACTGATTTAAACCAAACGCCTTTCGACTTGAATCACAATCCGGTGCACCCTTCTTGTCTTAATTCCGATACACCTGCTTGTGAGATTATAGTCGACAAGAGAGTTGTAGCTGGAGAGGTCGACGAGGCTGATGACAGAGATCGTTTGCGTAATCAGGAAGTTAGTCAAACGATGGAGTTAGGGGATAAATTGGGGGTTAACCTCCATTGCTGTGAAGAGTTGATTCAGAAATCGATTGTTCAAGAAGGGTTACAAGCAGGTAAATTATGAACTGCATGTCGATTAATATTCGGGGGGTTGGTGGTACCGGTAAAGCGGACTGGGTTAAATCTTTGAAAAATGAGCACGGGATTTCCTTTTTAGGTTTGCAAGAGTCAATGAGCAGTAATGTTAACTCGGGTATTATCTCCAGTTTCTGGGGAGGGGTTGGTTTTGAGTTTGAGGTTGTTGATGCTGTGGGGAATTCGGGAGGTATAGTTAGTGTTTGGGATACGAAAGTTTTTTCGAAAGGTCACACAGTAAAAGACTCCAACTTTCTATGTGTTTCCGGTGTTGTGATAGACAATATGGTTCGCTTGAACCTGCTTAACGTTTATGCTCCACAGACTAATATTGATAAGAGAAATTTATGGTTGAGAATTAAGCAGCTTATGCAGTCTATGGAAGGGGGGTGGATCGTCTTTGGTGATTTTAATGCAGTCAGGTACCCGGAAGAAAGAAGGAATTCGAGATTTGACCCGGTTTGTGCCAGAAATTTTAACGACATTATAGAAGAGGCGGGTCTCCGGGAGTATCCTATGAAAGGTATGAAGTTTACTTGTTTGTCTTTAAGAAGGGGTCAGTGTAAGTTGAGCAAGATCGACAGATTCCTTGTGTGCGATAATGTGTTTGATAAATGGCCGAATATTTGTGTTAGAATTCTAAAGAAAGATAAATCTGATCACTCCCCGATTATTTTTACTATGGTTGATACGAATTTTGAAGCCAAGCCATTTCGGTGGTTTGACTCTTGGTTAGACAGGAGCGGTTGTGAAGATGTTATAAATTCGGTTTTGGTGGGATGGAAAGATGAGGGTTCTAATGATGTTAACTTTCTGAATAAACTTAAAAAGCTTCGTGGAGCCGTTTCATATTGGCACAAACAGTTGAAAAGTCAGGAAAGAGAAGAAGAGGCCTCTTTGCGCTTGGATATGGAGAGATTGGGAGGTATTATGGAACAAAGAGACTTAGATGAGGCAGAGTTATGGGTATGGTCGGAATGTACTAAGTGTTTAGAGGACATACAGCTTCATAGAGACCAAGACCTTAGACAGAAATCTAAAGTGAAATGGGCGTCTTTGGGTGATGAAAACTCGAGTTTTTTCCATAGCATGGTTAATGAAAGAAAAGCTAGGAATGGGATCCCGGGTTTGATGATTAATGGGTGTTGGGTTTCTAAACCTACCTTGGTCAAGAAAGAAGTTATGGGGTTTTTTTCGCAATCACTTTAAAGAAGAGGTTTCTTTTCGGCCAGATTTTCATTGTCCGGGTTTGAAGAGAATTACAGAAAATGATGGTGCGGTGCTGATTTCCTCTTTTTCTAGACAAGAGATTAAGGAGGCAGTTTTCGAATGTGGTTCTAATAAGGCTCCGGGTCCAGATGGTTTCAATTTCCGCTTTGTTAAAAGATTTTGGAACTTACTGGAAGAAGATTTTTTTCGCATTTTATCAGATTTCCATGAGTCTGGCTTTATTAATCCGGGGTATGTTTCTTCTTTTATTACTTTGATTCCTAAGGTGAAAACGCCTTTGGGACACAAAGATTATAGACCCATTACTCTTATTGGGATGGTGAGTAAGGTTATTTCTAAAATCCTTGCAAACCGTCTTAAAAAGGTTATGGGTCAAATTATCTCGGATACACAATCGGCGTTTCCCTCAGATCGTTTCATTCTCGATGGTCCCCTTATAGTCAATGAACTAGTCGAGTGGTTAAAAAAGAAGAAAAGAAAGGCTTTTTTATTGAAGATAGACTTCGAGAAGGCTTATGATAATGTCAACTGGAACTTCTTATTGTCTATTTTGGCGCAGATGGGTTTCCCTCCTTTATGGTGTACTTGGATTAGAGGTATGTTAGTCTCAGCGAGGGCTGCGGTTCTCGTCAATGGCTCCCCGACGTTTGAATTCAAATGTGAGAAGGGGCTCCGTCAAGGTGACCCGATCTCACCTTTCTTATTTCTTATTGTTATGGAGAGCTTGTCATGCTTGATTAAGAAGGCGGGGGAGATTGGGGAGTTTAAAGGTATCCGTTTTTCAGATACGGATTCAGAAATCACGCATTTATTTTATGCGGATGACGCATTAATTTTGGGAGAGTGGTCTGAGACAAACCTCCAAAATACGGCCCGGGTTCTTCGCATTTTCCATTTATGCTCGGGGTTGCGCATTAATATTTATAAATCTAATCTCTTTGGGGTTGGATCCATAGATTCGGAAGTGAACGATATGTTGAATGTTGTGGTTTTTCGTAAAGGGGTTTTACCGTTTGTTTATCTCGGTATCCAAGTTGGAGCTAACATGTCTAGAATTTCGAGTTGGAACCCGGTGGTGGAAGTGGTTAAAAAGAGACTAATTTCATGGAAAGCTCGTTTTCTCTCTATGGGGGGTCGCTTAATTCTTATAAAGTCGGTTCTTGAAAGCTTGCCTATATATTATTTTTCACTATATAAAGCCCCTAATGCGGTGATCGCAAACATAGAGTCCATTATGAGGCGATTTTTATGGGCGGGTTGTAGTGTCGATAGAAGGATCCCATGGGTCGCTTGGGACGTGATTAGCTTGCCTAAAAAGCTAGGTGGCCTTGGAGTTTCTAAGTTACGAGTTGTGAATGAAGCTCTCCTCCTTAAATGGACCTGGCGGTTCAAGAGGGAGGGTGATTGTCTTTGGAAAAGGGTTATTTTGGGTTGTAATGGCTCGTCTAGGACATGGTCTTTGCTTCCTTGTTCATCTCTGGCTAGCGGTTGTTGGAGAAATATAGTCAAAATCAGTGATAAAAAACTGCCGAACGGTTGCGCCATTAACAGTTTGTTCGTTGCTTGCATAGGCAATGGGGAAACTATTACTTTTTGGGGAGATACGTGGTTGCATAATCAGCCGCTTCGTCTGATTTATCCTAACTTATTCAGGTTGGAAAGCAATAAATGGGTTACCGTTAGTAATCGTTTGCAGGTGCATGATGGTGTTAAAGCGCTTACATGGGGGTGGAAAACAACACCGTCCACGGCTGAAGCTGTTTCGGAACTATTTCAGCTTTTGGAAGATATTCATGAGTTTCGATGGGTTGGTGGAGTCGATAGTTGGAGATGGCAGCCGGATTCTAACGGATCCTTTTCTGTCAGATCTGCCAGGAAGACTCTTTTTGAAGCGCCTCATGTGCCCAGGCCCCTGAATGTTGTTTGGAAAGGATGGACTCCGTTAAAATGCAAATTGATGGTTTGGAGAGCAGCGCGTGATCGTCTCCCCACACGTATGCAGTTGAGTAAAAGAGGCGTCCCTTTGCAGGAGGATCTGTGTGTTTTCTGCAGGGCATATACGGAGACAGCCCTGCATATATTTACAGGCTGCTCTTTCTCGTGCGAAGTTTGGAGCAGGGTGTCCTCTTGGTGTCGTTTGGATCCATTATTCGCCTTTGATGTGGATGACATTCTGAACATTGCGGATTATCAGAGCCTTTCAAAAGATAAAAAGTATGTGTTAAGAGGTATCATCTACACTTCTCTTTGGTCGATTTGGACGGAAAGGAATGCGCGCATATTCAAAGACAAGTCTAGAAGAGCGATTGAAGTTATGGCGAATATTAAATCTATCTCGTTTTTTTGGTTTCGTCATAGAACTAGATGAAAAACGGTAGAATGGAAGTCGTGGTGTAACTACCTATTGGATTTGATGTAACCCGTTTGGTTTGCCCGGGGGTCCTTGTTTTGAGGACCGTCTTGTGACGTTTTTTATTGAAAGTATCTTTGCAAAAAAAAGGAAACTTCAAAAACGAGTTAAATTCAATCAATTGGCCAAGATTTACGGAAAGATAATGCGTTAAACTAGATTAGTTAGGTAAGGTATGACGAATCCGGTCAAGGGGTACATTTAATTGAAAAATGGAGCGAGTTTAGTGGGTTAATTATGCGTTTAACAAATGGGTGTTGACTTTCAAATGTCAACAGATCTAATTAAGGGAGGTGTTTTATTGATTTGCTTTGGGGTTTAATCCAAAAAAACCTCATGGCTCAGTTGGTTGTGATTTGTTGTGTTAAAAAGGTTGGACCGGGTTGGACTCGGGTTCGAGTCCCGGCTCCAACATAAATTTTTTTATCTCTCATTGCAGGGAGGGGAGAGGAAGAAAGGAGTGGGCTGGGTTTTTCGTGGGGGCTGTTGTTTGGGCTTAGAAGCTAATAGATTTTGGGGTGGGCTTATGGTTTGGGTAGAATGTTTGGTTATGGTTTAGTTTGGTTTTTAAAAAGAAACATGATAGATGTAATAAAATAAACTTTACACAAAAAAAATTTACATTCTAAAAAAAATCTGATTTATTATTATTATTAGAAGTTTAAAATATATATTGTTTTGAAATCATATAAGAATTGTATAAAAGAAGTATATGATGGGTAAAGTGGTGATTTTGTTAACTCCAAATTTGGGGAAAAATACGCGATGTTACTCTTTAAGCTCGCAATCGAGTGGGTTAATGGGTAATTAACGCATCGAAAGTTCAAAAAACATGTCAGATTTTGATGACACCTCTTTTCAAGGGTTCTGTTCCCTCCTTTGTGATTTATGATGAAACAACTCTAGTTGAAGGAGATGATTTGTTCTTAATTGTTGAAGTACCATCATCATACAAAGAAGCAATTGTTGATAAAAAAAGGGGAGGAAGACATGAGAAGTGAACTGGAATCAAACTAGCGAAACAAGACTTGGTCTTTAGCCGAAATACTAGTAGATCACAAGGCAATGGATTAATCATATTGAATAAGGATGTTGATGGTGAGATTGCTAAACACAAAGCAAGATTCGCTGGAAAAGGTTATGTGTAGCGAAAATGTGTCGACATCGAAGAGGTGTTTGCGTCGTTAGCACGTTTGGAAATGGTCCAATTAATCTTGGCCATAACAACAAAAGAAGGATGGTTGATTTATCATCTTGACACAAAATCACCGTTTCTGAACCATGAACTATAGGAAGACAACCAGATGGTTTCGTTATTGTGAGCAAAGAAAAAATGGTGTACAATTTGCAACAAGCCTTATATGGATTAAGGCAAATCGAAGAGGTTGGAACCAACGACTTGACAAAGCCTTTAAATGGGTTGGTTTTCCGAAGTGTCCACATGAACAAGCCATTTACAAACTTCGAGGGTCGAAGACAAGCTTGATATTAGGAGTGTATGTCGATGATTTGATCATAACTGGATCTGGTGATTGATAAATAGGTGTGTGATATCAAAAGAAGTTACACAAAATGTTTGATATGGTTGATTTTGGTAGGCTATTATACTATTTGGGTATAAAGTTGAACAGAAGAAGGGGGAGATCATTATCCGCTGAGGTGGGTTGTAAGACCCATAGTCGTATTCACAACAATTATTTAGATCAATATACAAGTTAACCCTTTATACCAAAATGCGGATTTACAAAAACCGTTAAGTTACTAGGATTTCGTTTAAATAAGACACCCATGATTTACAAAAACATAGAACCATAAGTTCAAACATAACCCAAACAATTTAAGTTATTGACATCCTAACATATATCAATCTCGAATTCATGTATCCTTCATCCAAAGGATACATCCATACCTACAGTTTAACTAAGACAAACACCTCATAGGTTAATCATAAGTGATTCATGATAATTGTCAAACCAACTACTAGGACCGTTTGATAGATTAAAGTGTTTGAAAGCGAAGCAACGATTTGGAATTAGACCCTGCTGTAAGCTACGACTCCTCAGCCGTAGCTTACGGTTGGGACCTTCTGGTCTTTCTGATGCTATAGACCGTAGCTTATGGCTTCTGGCCGTAAGCTACGGTTTAGAGTTGTTGTATGGCCATGAAATCTCACCCTTAACCAACTTTTCATCCCCTATAGGTTGAAAATCATGATGCCACAAAGAAATCACAATTCAGATAGCTTTTGGACTCTTTTAAAATGTTTAACAGCATGTTACACCCATCCAAACATACCTATGAACAAGTCGACTATCCCAAGATTCTAGCCTACAATGTGGGTCATTTTAATCAATTCAATTATAAAAATTCAACTCACCCAGTTCATCATTTTTCAAAAGACCATCTACTTAGCCCGGTTTTCTGTGGTCACAGCAAACGCATTGATACCGAGTATTACCTCATTAGGGAATGCACAGAAAGAGGGCAAATTAATGTTCAACATGTGAGTGTAAGTGTGTAAACTATGCAGAAGGCAGACATTATGACAAAGGTTTTGCTATGGATCAAATTCGGTGAGATGCGAGAACTGTTAGGCATGAAAGATCTTGGTGACACAAGTGCACATTAAAGGGGAGAATGTTAATTAATGTGATTTGGTCAATCTTTGACCGAGTAAAAAGGTGGATCGTGGAAGTCATTAGGTGCACATTTTATTGAGGAAATTAGGTTAATCATGGAAGTCATGCAACGTGGGAGTTTTCAATATTTCATTATTTAAGCATTCCTATGGTTTGAAGTTTGAGTAAAAACCCAGAAATTGCCTCAACATAGTGTCTTTGCTACTGTTGTTCACACCTCTGATTTACCAATACCAACATATTTTTGCAGACTCGTAATTCAGCGGTGCCATCGGTGAAGCCAGGCCAAGGCGCGCCATGCATGAGAAGTCAATATATAAGGACAACATGCCACATAAAGTATTCATGTAACTAGCTAATTACTCAAGATTTATTCATCTCAAGTAAGATTCTTTTTACCATTTTACTCTTAAACATGTCAAAGAATCAATAACCAAGGCCTACTATGACATATTGTGATACACCACCTGCAAACCTATCTTAACCAAACAAAACTTCTTATGACATATGGACCATATCGACTGAGCAAAACTTCACATATCTAACATTTGAGCATATCCATTGTCTTTAGACAATATGTGGTCATATGAACTATGAAAGAAGTAAATAAACATAAACATCCCAATATTAATTTTTAGGAGGGACAAGGCATATAGGTGGGTTCTGATGTTTGGAAATGGAGAGGATAATACCTCCAAATTCATTAATTCTGACAAGTCAAACCCCTTCCAAGTCAAACATGTATCTTAGCTTAAAACCAAACACCCCGTTGACATTTTGAGATTTAATATTTAAAGTAACCGAGTCCACAAAATAACTACTTATTTAGATGTTCTTTATGTGTGTTCTCAAACTCTAGTACGATTCAGATACATGTAATATGAAAGAATTAATAACTCAATATGAGATGGCATTCTTAGAAAGAAAACAAAGTCATTATTGCCACACATATCTCAGTCAACAATGGCTTGGATTCAATCATTGTATTTGTCTTTGTTTCTTAAATTTTAAAAATAATCATAAAATGTGATGATAACATTAAATCGTATCATTCACAGAAAAGATGTAACTATATATTAAGAGTGTTTATAGTATTTTAAAATATTTTTAAACGATGTTTTACCTTTTAACTTATTGTTAAGTTTATAAAATATATATTTTTTCTTTTTCATCTGTTAAGTTAGGATATGAGCATAACTATGTATGACTACGATAAATTGACTCGACTATCAAAGTTTATATTTGCATACAAATGATGGTTAAGTTATGTGTAATGCGAAAAAACGATTTAAAAAATTACGGAGTATTTAAATAAGCCTTATCAACGACTTGTCATCAGGATAGAAGTGTGACAAAAGTGCCAAATAAGTTTTGGTAAAAGAAATGAAAAAAAATTAAATAAAAAACTTTTAGCGACCACAAGTCATTTGGACACAGTTTGGAAATGGTGCCCCTTTATCACCATTCCCGCCTAGCTAGCCTATTACGACAACGGTCGTTGGGATAGGTCGAAAAAACAAACGAGGTTTTGTCGATGACTTGTCATCAGGATGGGTTTACTATAGTCAATTATCTTCTAGCGGTTGTAATGTATTTATCGTAGAAAATCTAGAAATTGTTGATAAAAAAAAAGAAAAATAAGATAATATTCTAGATAAATTTCTTGGTGTAATCCTTACAATAGTGTATCCTTCGGTTCAACATCTACGGTAAAGACGTCGTGTACATTAAACATATCGAGTATATATATATTGCAAGAAAAGAATCTGAAACATAATAAAATTACAGATCATGTATCACTACTATGACATTAACACGAGCTAATAAAACCACGTTAAAATAAGTATAATATAACCCGAATATCAAACACTTCATATATTATACGGATTTGTATACTGATATTAGAAACTTTCATCATCAATCCATCAAGTACTTGTATTTGCATGCACAAAACCAATAATTTGTTGTACGGAATTCGCTATCTCTTCAGCAGAAAACCTGGCTTCACTAGCAACCTACAATAATATATCGATCATCAAACGTTTTTCAAGAACAAAATACACATGAATATATATATATATATATATATATATATATATATCTTAAACGTTTAAAAACATGACAAAGTGGTTATAACGTATACCTTAACATTGAATGAATAGAGCACAGTTTGTTCAATTGTTGTAATGTTGGTATGAAGGATATCAAACTGTAAATCTTCAAGTGCAGCAATGGTTTTAATAAGCTGACTAGGTCTTCTCTTGCACAAAATCTTGATCATTGCATCAAACCCTAATAATCTCACCTCAACATCGGCTACACACGACTTGCATTCAGCGGTCTCCTCCTTCAGTGAGCCGTCGTATTCCACCAGCTTCATTGGGTCATCCGGAGGCTGGTAAAACACTGCCACCGGATGACCTGGTTGAGCTGGTTGCATGATTGGTAGAGCCGATGAATCTCCTACCACTCTTGGAGTGTCACCGATGAGTCTTCGTCGTTTTTGTGACTCAAGACATTGCAAAAGTTGCTCTAATTCTCTCACAAACTCGATTGCCCCGCCGATAATTGACGCTTGATCACCCTACCATTCGTATAAAATTATCAAAACCTCATTTTTAAGGATTTGAACTCGTAACTATTAGTACTAGAAAATTACTAAACTATTGTAGGAGTTGACCAGTTTTCTAGCAGTAAAAATCAGAATACACATTGTATAAGCACCGTATTTGATGTTTAATAACCCTAGTACCATCCATGTAATAATATCAAGAATCTATTTTTTTTTAAATTTGAACTAGTGACTATTTAATGACAAACAACACTACTATCCTATAGAAAACTTGATACTTAAGACTGAAAATTCGGTCACAAAATTTGTGACTTGCACTTGACTTGTTTTCTAGTAGTGAAATTCAGAGTATGCATTGTATAAGGATTTGAAATCATAACTTAATTTGTGTTATGAGACACACTTGGTACCAATTCTACTATATTGTGTTTTGTAGTTGAATTCATAACTAATATATAAATCAATAAACTCGTACCCTTTGCACATAAGAGCCTGGCATGAGAGACCTTAGCACGCGCAAATGCTCATTCATTTGCTTTCTTCTGTTTCTTTCGACCGCGATATGAGTCATTCTTTGGCTCTCAACTTCTTCACTAGTCTTTATAGTTCTTGTTCTTTTTCTCTTGTTCTTCCCTTCCACAACTAGGGTTTTATGAACATCTTCATAATCACCAACATATTGAAGTCCAGTAGATGGTCCCTCATAAACCCTAGCCACTTCCCTATTATCCTCATCTCCAAGAGGAGCCAGGTGATCTTCTTGAACACGCTCATTCAAAACCGGAAACTTCAAGAAGTAAACCGGATCTATCCCAGTCTGTTCATCTTCTTCTTGACCATGACATGTTTTGTTTTGATTTAAAGGCAACTTTTGTCCAAGATCCGCGAACTGCATCACATCTGCAAAGCTCAACTGGTCATCATCTTGGACATAAGTATGTTGATGACCATGACTATTATTATTAAACTCATCCCCTAGAAAATTTCCCTGAAAGAGATGGAATTCAGTGTAAAACAACATGGTAATAAAAATAGTAAGTTAATTATTTGTTTATGGTTGATATGTTCATGCATACCGAGTAGTTGTTACCATCTTTCTCCATGGTTATATATATACAAATCAAGAAAGATTTTGACTAAAGAAATTGTAACCAAAAGACAAAACCTAATGTAGAAAGCAGAAGATGGGTCCAGTATTCATTAATCAATTAAATCGTGGAGAAAGGGGAGTGGGGTTACACCATGAACATATGGACAAAGAGGTATATATCGTCTGTAATGTGCATCAAGGATTTAAGATCAATGGATGAGGCATGGTTTATCTCGATGTAACGTGCCCTAGTTGGTCTGCTAGGGATATGGCTTTGACTTTTAAAAATATTTACGTACTATATATAGAGAGATTTAAATATAGCAAAGATTTAAAAAAAAAAAAAAACTAAAAGTGTCTATACACTTGTTAAAATGAAGGTATAAAGTATAAACACTAGCTTATAGTAGTTCTCTGGGGCTGTTTGTTTAAGCTCCATGAGTTTTTAATATGACAGATGTCTAAACTGGTCAAACATAGTTCATTCAGACTGTTTGTTTCGCGAACAGATATCTAAACCGATCAGACATTTGCCTCTGAATGGTTCAGATCTCTTACGAGTTCAATACTTAATGCTTCAGACCTCTTACTAGTTGATCAATTACCATTCAAAAATTACCAAACATTTTCTTATTATTCAGTTTAAAAAAGCTAGTTATATAATAAACACGTATCTCATGTGTGTGTATATTCAAAAAATTATCTCTAGTAGTTTCTACTAGTTATATATACTACTACCAAAACATTAGAATAGAAACTTAGCTACAATTAGAAAAACTCAAAAAAGGTATAATTGTAATTCTTAGTTAAAATTAAAGAAATTAATGATCTACTTTTCGTTACAAAACTAGATGTCATGCTTTTTGACTAATATTATATTCATCTTTTTCACAGATTTTTTTATTGATCAGAGAGAGAGAGAAAGCAAGCGAGCGAGCCTGTGGATGGATTAATAAGCACCTCACAAGATCACCTCTCAATTTTTACACCACCTTTTAATTAATGTGAATCACAAGGAGAGAACGCTCATACCACCATCACTTTGACACGCTTAATTCATTAAGAGGCTCGCCTTTTCAACATTTGAATATTTAAATTTTCATTTGACAGTTTTGATGTTCTCTTTGTATCTTGTGTAATGTCTAAATATACATTATTAGTAGGTATGGAAGGACGGGTAAAAAAATAACAATATAGATAATATAAGTTCCTCCTTTTAAGCCCTCTAGCCAGAATCCTTATTTAATAATATGGGTTCGTAGTTTTTAAACTTTTGTCTGCTAGATATGTCACATAAGATCGTTAAGATGGGATAGTTGTTGGAAAATTTGTGAAAATAAAAAAGATATACTTAAATTGTTTTTATTGGAAGGTTTTAATAATAATACTAATTGAAACTCCAAAGTTGAAACTTCAAGACAATAATATTACCATAAAGTTGGGATGAAGTAGGATCTCGCGAAATTGCACCAAGGGATATCCTTAGTGCGACCAATGAGAAAATCGAGGTGATAAGGGCCCATTTAAAAGCGGCCCAAGACTGTCAAAAGCTTAACGCAGATAAGAAACACAGATTCGTCGAGTTCCAACCAGGGGACAAAGTCATGTTGAAAGTGTCCCCCTAGGAAGGGATCATCCGCTTTAAAAGAAAGGAAAGTTAAGCCCTAGCTAGGTTTATCAGGCCATTCACGATTTTAGAACGAGTGGGCCAAATGACTTATCGTTTGGAGTTACTAGAAGAGCTGAACGGTATCCATAATTTCCTTCATGTCTCTCATTTACGAAAATGTCTAGCCGAAGAAGCAGCCTTTCAACAGCTTGACGATTTCGAGATCGATACGAAACATGACCCGTAGAAGTATTGGATCGGAAGGTCAAAAATCTCCGAACCAAGATGGTGGTTTAAGTAAAGGTAAGTTGGGAATCGCGAAAGGGATCACATATCACATGGGAATCTGAAAAAGAAATGAAGAGACTTTATCCTTTCATATTCGGTAAGTTCTAAGTTTTGCAGATGACACCCCTTTAAGGGGGGTGAAGTTGTAACACCCGAAATTCAATTAAACGTGATTAACCTGTTAAGAACATGGGTTAAAATGAACTTAAAAATTTATCATTAAAACTTAGTTAGGAGGAGATTTGTGGCCAATTAAATATACATTAAGCAAAACTAAAGGGGGGTAATTATGAGGTACGGTTTTATCAAAAACAAAATAAGGGAAGTGTTGGCATGTGGGGTCTATGTTTTCACAATTTCTTTTGAACAATTTAATACATGAAATAAATGCAGAGGAAAATTAATTGTTCTAAATTAATAGTTCCCTTATAGAATCAGTAAATGCTCCCCCTATTATAAATTGAAATAGAACAAGTGTATATGAGAATCAAAGCAGTAAATGATATAACAGTTGTGAATACTCAAATGGCTCTCATATATTAGAAAGCGGAATTCTGTCTTAAAGTATATGTTAAATAGATGGTGTGAAGCCATCTATTTATACACAAGCAAACGTAAATAAGAAGCATAAGTTTAATAGTATAATACTACAACAGACTGTAGTATTGGTACTTGTACAAAATATCTATAAAAACTAATATAATACAAAACTGCTGAAGTTCAAGGGCGGTGGGAAGCTTCTTCTGGAATGCTGAAGAGTAAAACAACTTCTGATGAGTAAATCATCAAAGTTGTTCTTCAAATGTTTGTCTGGTTCATCTTCAGGACTTAAGTCTTCAGCACTTTGTTTCAGCTTCTTTCTTTATCAGAACTTTCCCTTTACTTCTTCAGCACTTTGTCTAGTAACAAATTTTGCAGAGAGGATATTAAACTAAGGTTAAAATGCTTATCCATCCTCTTTGACCCAACAATCTCCCACTGGATTGATGAAGCCAAAACCTTATCTAATCTTTATTTAGATCCTCCTCTTTTTCTGTTGTGAAGGATCCTCCAAATTTCTTTTACTATTGACATCTTGAGTTCCATGACTTGTGTAGCAGTAATAAATTGTCCCTGGTCTGGTTCTAGATATTGAACTATAAGTAAGTCTTCTGTTGAAACTCTGTTCAGTTCATTCTTGTGTTTCAGAACTTTGTATGAAATATCTTCTCTTTTCAGGCATATGGCATTTGTCTTGTAGGTAAAGGACCATTTGATAATCTTGGCTTGAGATGTATCAAAGTTTATCTTGTAGAGTATGATGCTATTCTCTTGGTTTGTAGATAGTCCTGATTGAGGTTGATCTTCTACTTCAGCAATAATCAGGTTGGATCTTCCAACATGTTCAACTTGTGCAACACCAGGAGTTTCACTAGGAATGGGAATGTGATGCTTAGTGATTACCTGGTTTGCTTTTGGTCAGTGATGGTCTGTTTCAGTTGATATGCATAGGTGGTTGGATCCCTATCTTGTAGTATCAAAGGCTTCTCTTCATCAGACAAGTCTTGGTCAACAATAGTGTTGCCTTCTAAGAGTATCATCTTGAAATCTGTCTTGACTTGTTCCTCTAGTTTCTTTTGTTTCTTGGCAGCAGGCTTTGATGTTGGCTTCTTTGCAGGATAAGTAGTTTTGGAGACTTCTGATGGCTTGAACTTTTCAGGATTTGATTTCTGCAAAGCCTTGAATCTTTTGAAGGTCTCATTCAAATCAGCATCTTTCCATTTTGATAATTGAGCCTTTGTGCCATAGTCATTGGCTGCCAATTCATCTATCATTTGAGCTCACTTCATCTTTTTGTCTTTTCAGCAGTTTGTCTCCCTTGAATCAAGTTCACTCTGTATTCAAGTTCTTCGAATTAGAGATCTCTGAGAGAGTACTTCTTTGCTTTGCTGTTCTTTACAATCTATTCATTAATTGTTGCCTTTTATCTTTTTCAGCAATTTGGATTTGTTCTTCAGCAAGTCTCTATTGTTCATCTAACTCTCTAAGCTCCTCTTCATATAGTTTCAGCTTGGCTTCATAGCCCAAATCTTCTCTTTCCTCTATCTTTTTCCATAAATGATCTTCTTTTTCCTTTCTCTTCACTTCCAGTAGCCACTTTTCTAATTGTTCTGAACTAAAGGCAAAGGGTTTAGGGTTGAGAACTGTTGAAGGTTTAGTTATGGTGGTTTGTGTTGTGGTTTGCTATGGAGTTTGAGTTGCAACTGCTGAAGGTTTAGTTTTGGAAGCAACTACTGAAGGATTGTCTTCAAAAGTTTGGAGTTGCTTTTCAGCAGTTGTATCTTTGCCTTGGGAAGATTTTTCAGCTTTTTCTCTAAGGAGCCTTTCTTGTGGTTCTTGATATTGATGCCTTTCTTTCAAGGCCTCTTCTTGTTTAGTTTTCTGCGAAATTTGGTTGGCTTCCTTAAGTCTTTGAGCTTCTCTAGCTTTTTTGCTCTGTTCAAGGTCAATCTTTTCTGGTTCTTTGGTTTTCTCCGTCTTTTTGGCTTCATCCACTTCTGGAAGCTAGGGAGCAGGAGGAGCTACACCAGATAGATGCTATAGCTGTCTTCTATTATTTTCTATTCTCCTTGATAGCTCACTTGTTCTAACTTCCATTGTATTCTTGATCATCTCCAATTGAGTAGCATTCCTCAATTCCATTGCAGTTGTAAAGTTTTGGAGATGGAATGATATGAGTTGGTGAATCATATGGTACAAAGGACCATCTGGGCTAATAGTTGATTTAGGTCTATGATTGTAGCACCAGAAGATGTTTGGGAAGGCTTTTATGTCTATGGAGGGGGTGTTTTTTGGTGATTCTGCCAGTAAAGATTGGGGATGCCACTTTTGGAAGCTTTAAGTGGTCTTTAATCTGATCATCTATGACTAACTCTTTGAGTTTAGAGACATCTGATTCAGGACCTTCACAGTCAGCCGTCAATTCCTTGAAATTTGATTCATCATCCAAATTAATGGAATCATCTGAATCCATGATGGTATCATCAGTTTTATCATGAGCTAGGCCCAACCTAGTAGTCTCATGTACCCCTTTTTCTTGGTTCTAGGGATTTCTTGCCTCAGGCTCAAGGCCTTCATCAGTAGTTGCCACAATAAGGTCTTATTGATTTCACTACTGGCCTCATATCAACCAAGGAGTGGTATAAGAGTAGTAACAGCCTTATATGTACCTAAAGTCTAAAAAATTGGGCTAAGAGACCTTGGTCCTTCCTCATCTCTTAGGATAGAATTAATCATATTCTCATCAATGGCCATGTCAGAGGTTTCTTCCCCTGTTTGATGTGATGACTAGGGAATGCCACTAGATGATGAGATATTTCTCAATCCAGAGAGAAAATTGGTTATTTCTACTCTGTGTGTGGTGAATATTCAGGTTCAGTGGTATATATATCAGTAGTTTTAGGAACATCAGTAGTTTTGGTGGTTTAGTTTTAAGGAGTTGGTTCAGAAGTTTTATTTTTCTTTGATTTCTTCATTGAAAACAGGATTTGAATGGGTCTGGCTCTTTTTGGAGATGGAGATGATGAAGGTAATTGAGAGGAAGTTTCAATCACATTCTTTTCAACTACAGATTGCACATGACATCCTCAGGGCATCGCAACCTCCTGAGGTGTCTTCTTGGGTTTGGTGGTCTTGGAAAATTTCTTCTTAGGCTTTTTGGCTTTTGGAGGAGCGGGTTTGAAAGATGTGGGTTCGTTGGGGACTGTTTCTTTTTCCCCTAGGTCATCTTCTGGCCTACTGGCCGGTTTGTCGTGCCTAGAGTATACTTATGAGGTTAATGGTCTAAGCTTTGAGTTTTTCCCACAAGTACCTCTTCACCCAGTTCTTTGACAATTCAATGCATCAAGAACCTTAGATAAAGTAAAAATTTCCTTTCATCTTTTTGATGATGTAAAACCAGTTATTGAAAAAATAAGATGATGCCTTGAAAGGTGTTTCATTAACTATTGAATGAAAAATTTGTTGTAAACCTGAAAGCATCTGATCAGAAGAGCCAGCTTTAGGACTAAGACACATGGTTATTTAATGAAAAAGTAATTTGTATGGTACATCAAAAACTTTTTGTAAATTGTAGCATGTGAAAGAGTACCTTGATAACCACATTCAGTCATGGTTAATTGCACATCACCGGTTGGGAAATGTTCTGGGGCTTCTTCATCCCTCAGACCTAATCGTATGCCCAAAGTGGCCGGTGTGAATGCCATTGTTTTCCTTTTGATTGTTGTCTTTGGGAGATGCCTTTGTCATCAACAGTGACAGCAACGTCGTTGGCCCAGAACTCATTGAGAGTTTCAACATGGATTGGTGGGTCAATAGTAAACGCCGTGTAATAGCTTTATTTTACAGCCAAAACCATGATTTCATCGTATTAGGACCAACTTTTCTCCTTTGTGAAGTATCCCAGTTGATTGTGTCCCTGTTTTAGTTCTAGAGCCATGGTTGTTTGATCGAACAGTTTTTAGGTTTCAGAGGGTTTGAAGATAGATGGCATTTTTGTTTTTAAAAGATAAGTATGAAAAGAGGGGTTTTCAGAAGTTTTTAACGCCCTAGGTCAAACTTCTGATGGGAAAAGATTGATTTGCCCTTTTTGACCAAACTTCTGATGAAACAGATATGTTCATCAGGAGTTTCCCATTTTCTCTTAAGTAGCTTGTTCACAACTGATGAGAATGTATTTCACAACACCCAATATAACTTCTGATGATTTAATCATCAGTAATTATTATTTTTAGAAAATATTCCCTTTCCGATGTTTTTATACATCAGTAGTTTCTCTCTTTTGTTTATCAGAGGTTTAAAACAATTAAGTGAAAATAAAATATGTACAGAAAAATGAAAACTCTTACAAAATTACTCGAAATTTAGCATCCCAAGCATGGATACTAACCTCTGGAATGTTGATGAGTTAATTAAGAGGTTTTGTGAACACATCAGTTATTTGATTAGCTGGTTGACACATATTTCACCTTAATTTTGCCTTTTTCATAGCAATCCCTTATGAAATGATACATGATTTCAATATGTTTTGTTTTTGAGAATTGGACAGGATTTTGAATGATGATAATGGCTGAGGTACTATCTATCAGCAGTGGAGTCTTGGTCTCTTTGATTCCATAATCAAGAAGTTGATTTTGAAGCCATTGAATCTGTGATGTACAACTTGCAGCTGCAATATATTCTGCCTCAGCAGTTAATGTTGCCACATAAGTTTGCTTCTTTGATTGCCAGGACACCAGACAGTTTTCTATGAATTGACATCCACCAGATGTTAATTTTCTTGACATCTTGCACCCTACATAGTCACTATCTGAAAAAGCTATTAATTTGGTATTGCTTTGTAGCAGGATACCAAATCCCTAATGTAGGAGTTCATTTCAGTTATTTGAAAATTCTTTTGACTACAATGAGGTGTGTTTCCCTTGGAGCTGATTGATATCTAGCATAAAACACATGTTGAAAACATAATATCGGGTCTAGAAGTTGTTTAATAAAGTAGGGAACCAATCATACATCTATACATGGTTTGGTCAACCTGTTTTCTTTGATCATCAGGTTCAACTTGTGTGGTTGGGCTCATGGGAGTGGCACATGATATACAATCTTGCAAAGAAAATTTGTTCAATAATTCTTTAACATGTTTTGATTGATGTATAAATGTTCATTTGATTGTTGTTTAATCAGCAGTTTTAGAAAGTACTGCAGTTCTCTCATGGTACTCATCTCAAATTTTGATTGCATGAGTTTCTTAAAATCATCACACAGTTTGGTGTTTGTTGAACAAAAAATGATATCATCAACATAAATTTTGAACAATAAGGATGTGATTTCCAACATGCTTTATAAACAGAGTTTTGTCAATGGAACCTCTTATAAAGTGATTTTTCAATAAAAATGTGGAAAGTGTGTCATACCAAGCTCTTGGAGCTTGTTTTAGCCCATGTAGAGCCTTGTCCAGTTTGTACACCCAATCAGGATGAGAAGGATCCTCAAACCCAGGTGGTTGACAAACATACACTTCCTCTTTTATTTCTCCATTCAAAAATACACTTTTAACATCCATTTGAAAAACTTTAATTTTGTTGGAAATTGCATAAGCCAAAATAACCTGATGGCTTCAAGCCTTGCTACTGGGTGCAAAGGTTTCATCATAATCAATTCTCTCTTCTTGGGAAAATCCTTGAACCACCAGTCTTGCCTTGTTCTTAATGATTAGACCAGCTTCATCTTGTTTGTTTCTGAATACATATCTTGTACCAATTGGTAACTTGTTAGGAGGTAAGGGGAAAATTTCCCAAACTTATTGCTTATTGAATTGTAGCAACTAATCCTACATAGCTTCCACCAATTGTTGTCTTTTACGACTTCTTGGTATTTCTTTGGTTCCAACTGTGAAATGAAGCAGTGTAAAAACAGAAGTTGGAAAGTTAATTTCTTGTCAGCACCCCTGAAGCTATATCACCAAGAATTTGATCTAAAGGATGATCTTTATGCTCATTCAGTTGATCTTAGGGTTGAATAATAGGCTCTGCTGTGTCTTTAAACAAACTGCCAATGTTGATAATTTCTGAGTCAGGAGTTTGGGCTATATCAGAAGTTTGAGGAGATGTATCAGAAGTTTGGGCTTTTGAATTAGCAGTTGTTAGTTTTGGAGTTGATTTGCAGACTATATTAGGAGTCCATAAAGGAGGACCATCATCAAACCCTTGATCACCTAATAAGTGGGTTTTGATGAATTACTGATAGCCTTTTCAGGTCCAAAGTTAAGACTGTCAAGGTCAAAAAGTTTAGCAGGATGTGCTGGAATGAGTGCATGTGATGACTCATTGAACTTGACATTAAGTGTTTCTTCTACTATCTTGGTTCTTGAATTGAAGACTTTGTAAGCTTTTCTTGTGGAAGAATAACAAAGAAAATAACTGAATCAACTTTAGCAGCACACATTGAAATAGAGTCCTTAATGTTTAGAATAAAAACATTGACATCCGAAAGCCCTAAAGAAGGAGATAAGAGGCTTAATACTATGAAGGACTTCATATGCTGCCTTGGAATTTCTTTTGTTGACAAGGACCTGTTCTGAACATAACAAGCTGTGTTAACTGCCTCTGCCCAAAATTAAAGTGGTAGGCCTGAATCAGCTAACATTGTTCTTGCTGCTTCAATTAATGTCCTATTCTTCCTTTCTACAACACCATTTTATTCAGGAGTTACAGGAATGCTAAACTGTCTAACAATCCCTTTAAACAAGCAGAAATCATCTAGACACTTATTCCTAAATTCTGTCCCATTGTCACTTCTAATGACTTTGACAGAAAAAGAATATTGTTTCTCTACTTGTAGAATGAATAATTTGATTATTTCAGCTGCCTCATCCTTGGAAAATAAGAAGAAGACACATGTGAATCTTCAGTAGTCATCAATGATGACCAAGCAGTACTTCTTCTTACCAGGCTCATAATCTTGACATTCAGTTGTTTTGGATTCTTTAATGGACTTATAGGAGGACTTATGTTGTTTCCCTTTAAGACAAGAAACACAATGTTCTTTACATTGATATTCCTTCAAGGGTAGACCCCTGACCAGACCCATTTTTGTGACTTTATTTTTGGTTTTAAAGTTCACATGGCCAAGTCTCCTATGCCAAAGGTCTGTTTCAGTAGTTGATGCTTTTGAGAAGAAACAAGCAGTGTTGTTCAATACTTTGTCTTTTTCAATGTCTACTACATAGACATTGCCACATCTTTTGGCAATCAGCAAAGTATGATCATTGATAACCTTCTCAATCAACTGTTATCCTTCTGGTGAAATGATCTTGCAAGCAGTTTTGGTGAAAAAGGAAGAATATCCTTTATCACACATTTGAGATACACTCAACAAGTTGTGTTCAGATTTTCAACCAGATTGACCTTGTCAAACTGTACTTTTCCAGAGGATACATCACCATATATCAAGCCCATGTCCCTTGGCATTGTTCCCAAAGGACACAGATCCTTCTCTTTTACTGATAAAATTATTGATCAGGTATCTGCATCACGTCATGTACATTAGCCTCCACTATCAACATACCAAATTCTATTTAGACCACGGGAGACCTTCTGCACAAAGAGTAGATTAGTTAGTTTTAGGAACCCAAGCCACTTTGGCTTTGGGTTTACTCTTGAGAACATGAAGAGTAATAGTTTGGTTTGGACCATTTTTAGGAATCCATATCATTTTAACCATGGATTTGCTGTTTGGTGCAATGGTGGAACCTTTTGGGGTTCACCATCACTTTGGTCATCAGAAGTTTGACCATTTTTAACCTCAGCAGTTTGTGAAACTGATGAAGGTTTAGGTCTAACTTCTGAAGAAGAATTTTGTTTTTGAGAAAAGGCTGTTGTTGACTTTTAACAGTCTTTTTCTGAGAAAGGTTTTGTTGGGCTATTGTTTGTTGGGATAAAAAGTATTTTCAAAATCCTTTTTAATCTTTTCTCCCATAGCCAGTTGTTTGATTTTCTTATTGAAACGATTTCCTTTTCTATACCTACAAAATTCTGTATGTTGGTTAAACAGACCACGCACCTCACTGTTGATGCACTTTCTGTGGACGTCACTGTCGAATAGATTAGGGTTGAGTCTTGTATTGTATTACATGAGATTGTGGTGATCCATAAGGGCATTTTATGGATCTGATGCATTTGTAAATATAGACCAAAAACATAAAGTTCAAGTTCGACCCTATACAAGGGGCGAATGTGGAAAACTTCCACATTCGACCTCCTCATAGGGGCGAAGGTGATATGTTGTTGGACTATAAATAGCAATTCATGTGTTGGTTTTCATTTGAAGATTTAAGTTTGTGCTTTGAATGCTCTCAAGGGGGAGGTCATGCCCGACCTCCCCGGCCCCGAGATAGATGTTTATCCTACTGATGACAGTGTCTGTAAACCGTTTCTGTAGTAATACGAATCTGTGATGACGTTGTTTTTGTTAATTTCTGTCTCGTCTCTAATCTCCCGTCTGAAACCGAGTTGTTTTCGCGTATTCGATCCGTGAATTCGGTTTTTAACCGGATTCTCAACTGGTATCATAGCTATGGTACCGATTTGAACGATCTAACAGTCGTTTGAATCAATCACAGCTCAATTTCATGATTTTCAGACGTTTAAAATTCAGTTTTTGATTGAAAGGTTGAAACCCCTAGATTCTTAATTGAACCCAAAATCATGTGATTTCTCCATGTTTTTGTTAATTCGAGGGTGAGGTTTTCTTTTCCGCACCTTTCTGTATAA
Organism: Ambrosia x helenae; assembly: GCA_030844895.1. Taxonomy (NCBI): domain Eukaryota; kingdom Viridiplantae; phylum Streptophyta; class Magnoliopsida; order Asterales; family Asteraceae; genus Ambrosia; species Ambrosia x helenae. The sequence continues at coordinate 49,921 of JAUTDX010001992.1, forward strand.
GTTTCATCATCAAATTCGAAGAATTGGAGTGATTATGGACTGATTTGCAGAAATTATTGAAGAAGAAGACGTTTTTTCTGCAAGGGTCGAATGTGCAGAAGATTTTTGATTACGGGAGGTTGAAAGTGGAGTGTATTCGGTCGAAACGTAGGATTTAGAGGTCGAAAGTGGAAAATTTTCCACATTCGTACCACACGAAAGGTCGGAACCTGGAAATTTTCCACATTCGTACCTCACTACTGGGCGAATGTGGAATCCCTATTTTAGTCAGAACTTCATTTGAACCTACCTGGTACATTCGACCTTACAAAACGGTCGAATGTAGCCTTAATCCCACATTCGTACCCTCGATATGTGTGATGAAAAATTGGTATTTTAAGGGGTAAAATTTTTTTTTGAAGATTTTCGGGAGAATGGTGATGATGTTTACCCAAATTGTTGAAGAAATGATGATGATGATGAAACGTTTTATTGTGGGGTAGTCATGAGAATCAACAGTATGATAATCAGATTTAAATGACTATTATGGGCAGAAAAATCAGATATATTTTATTCCGCAAGATGAGAACAGTCAACCCAGTTCCAGTGTGTTTGAAGGAACTTGTTCAAATAGAGTTGTTATGTAGAAGCAAATCAAAACTGTGATCTCAATGTTTCGAAAGTAATGAGGGATCCTAGTAGGAGTCATGTGGCACGTAGATTCAACGAAAGTTTCAAGATTACAGTCTGAAGAATTTCAAGAGCTATTGGTAGATATTGTTGGCCCCATCGAAAACTTCAGTTTCTGATGCATTTCAAGTCCTCAATAGTATTGGTAGTTCCCGCTGAAAACTTCTGATTGCTTGATCCACTCGTCTACGGTTGTATTCTGTCGAACAGATGAAGTTACTTAAGAAACATGATTGATTGAACATACGGGATCTCAGAGAAACTTGGTGAGCATCAGTCAAGGGGAGATTGTTGATGTAATGACGTGTCTAATACTTCAACAATAACTGACTGAAGATGCAAGTTGTGTTTAGGATTCGCCAGCAACGTCCAAGGGGAGATTGTTGATGCACTTTCTGTGGACGTCAATGTCGAATAGATTAGGGTTGAGTCTTGTATTGTATTACATGAGATTGTGGTGATCCATAAGGGCATTTTATGGATCTGATGCATTTGTAAATATAGACCAAAACATAAAGTTCAAGTTCGACCCTATACAAGGGGCGAATGTGGAAAACTTCCACATTCGACCTCCTCATAGGGGCGAAGGTGATTTATGTTGTTGAACTATAAATAGCAATCTCATGTGTTGGTTTTCATTTGATGATTTGAGTTTGTGCTTTGAATGTCTCTCAAGGGGGAGGTCATGCCCGACCTCCCCCGGCCCCAAGATAGATGGTTATCCTACAGATGACAGTGTCTGTAACCGTTTCTGTAGTAATACGAATCTGTGATGACGTTGTTTTTGTTAATTTCTGTTCGTCTCGAATCTCCCGTCTGAAACCGAGTTGTTTCGCGTATTCGATCCGTGAATTCGGTTTTTAACCGGATTCTCACTCACAAGGTTTTGGCTTTCCTTTCATTTTAAATTTTTAGTACTTTTGGAAGGCATTTTACTGACATTTTCAATTTTGTCTTCATTAGTTTTAGGAAACTCAACTCCTAAAGTAAGAGAAACTACTGAAGGCTCAATGTCAGGTTTTTCAACTTCTGAAGAGCTTTTATCAGCAATGGTGAGAAAGCTCTAATGAAAAGATGTACTTTCTTTAAATGCAGAAGTTTCTTTTTTAATCATTTCACTCCCATCATCGGTAGTTTTGGGAGTGAAATCAGTTAATAATTCTGTATGATTGTATCCAATGCCAAACTTAACATTTGAGGCACTTTGTTTGTTAAGAAGCATTTGATAAACCTCTACATGACTCAAACCAAGTTTCACAATTAACCTTGGTGTCAGCAAGTTCTTGTCTAACATTTCCTAGGTTTTCTACCCATGATTTTTCTTTGTGCTTGAGTTTCAATAGCTTTATCAGTTAATTTAGAAATTTCTTTATTTTAAAAGCATTTTTCTTTCTAAATCACATTTTATTGAGTATATTTTCTCTCAGAGTCTTGGCTTTGCCTTGTAGACAGACATTGGTTTCCCTAATTAAAGTAAAAGCTTCTTTGCATGAATTTAAACAAAGCTTTAAAAGGAAAGTTGTGAAACCTGTGATAATGCAGAATCAGAGGAAGATCCATCAAAAGCCATTAAGGCAAAGTTCTTTTTGTCATTATCTGGTTCTCTCTAGTTGATGTCAAAGATCTTGTTTTCAGCATCTTGACTGCACTCAGATGTGTCATATGGAAGGCTGCTCCAATCAACATACCCAGAAGTAAAAAAGACTTTGTTGGCTGGGTTATTGAGGTTGTGGATGTTGAGCAACAGTGGAAGGGCATTTGCTATTGGTGTTGGCCCTCTTGATGAATGGGCCTCTGAACATACTGAATCTGTGGCACATATTGGATTTGTGGAGATTGTGCCTGAGATTGTATGTAGGTTTGGTGAGGAGGCAAAGTGAGCACTTCCTTGTGATCCTTGATTTCTGTTGTAACTGGAGCTTGCTTGATTTCCAGATTGTGGTTGGTTGTAGCTAGAGCTTCTACACTCTCTAGCAAAGTGTCCAAACTTCTGAAACTTATGACATCTAATTTTAGAGTTGTCAAAACCAACTTTTGTTTGATTGTTCAATCCTAGAAATTTTCTACCTGACCTCTTATAAAATTTGTTAGTTTTAATACTTAACATGGCCAGTTGATGTAGAATATCCATTTCTTCTAAATCATCACTACTGAAATTCTTTAAGTCATCAAGTATAAAAAACATATTATCAGTAGTTTGATTTCCATCATTTGTCACAGGCTGAATATGATCTTTCTGAAGATATCTCTGCTGTGATGTCAATGTGGTCAAAAGAACAAAGATCATTTGAACAAGATGGTGAGTCTTGTCCTAACAAAGCTGTACCACCAGGAACATAGTCATCAGCAATTTTACTAGAATTTTGTAACTTTTTGCTTTTGATTTATTTCTTTTTCAAAAGTTAACAATCTCCTATGTAATTTTGTGAGTGTTAGAGAGTCAAAATCTGAACTGGACCTGGAACTATGGAGTAGGTTTACCATTTTTTCAGGTAAAGACCTTAAAAATCTATGCAACATAGATGAGTTTGTGTAGGTCTGTCCATTAATTTTAACTCAGAAATAAGTGAAGAAATCTTCTAAATTGTTGTGTTAAAGTTTCTCCATTTACATTAGTAAAAGTTTCATATCATTGAGCTAGAATTTCCCTAGTGTTGGCAATCACCTCATCAGTTCCTCCAAACTATTCTTTAAGACTATCCCAAACTTCTTTGGCACTCTCACAATGTAAGAGCACAACATATAGTTCCATTGGAGGAGGCCATTGCCAACTGGAAAAAGCTTTAACATCAAGCTCAAGTTTTAGGAAATCATTTTCTGTGTAGTCTTTTGGTTCTTTGATTTTCTCTATTTTAGTTTCTTGGATTTGTAGTCACTGGTTTATGGGGTCCATACATGACAGACTTCCAACAACCAGTGTTTTGTTGTGACAAAGAATATGTCATCCTTCTTTGCCAGATATTGTATTCATTTCTTACTAGCATGGGAGGCTTATTTGCAGATCCCAGTATTATGAGGATCCATTTTTAAGAAGATTGATTGATTAACAATTTCTCAGAGTGATGGATTGGATAATAAAATGAACTATAGACTTTAATTGAATATCAATAAGAGCCCAATTCTGATTATCAGTTTGTTAGATTGATATTTATCAGATAAATCAAAGCTTGATACCAATTGTGGGATCTATGTTTTCACAGTTTCTTTTGAACAGTTTAATACATGAAGTAAATGCAGTGAAAAGTAATTGTTCTAAGTTAATACTTCAATTTTTAGAATCAGTAAATGCTCCCCTCAATTAATAAATTGAAATAGAACAAGTGTATATGAGAATATAGCAGTAAATGACATAATAGTTGTGAATACTCAAAATGGTTCTCATATATTAGAAAGTAAAATTCTGTCTTAGAGTATATGTTAAATAGATGGTGTGAAGCCATCTATTTATACACAAGCAAAGTACATAAGAAGCATAAGTTTTAATAGTATAATACTACAACAGGCTGTGGTATTGGTACTTGTACAAAATATCTATAAAACTAATATAATACAAAACTGCTGAGGTTCAAGGGCGGTGGGAAGCTTCTACTGGAACTGTGAAGAGTAAACAACTTCTAATGAGTAAATCATCAAAGTTGTTCTTCAGATGTTTGTCTGGTTCATGTTCAGTACTTTAGTCTTCAGCACTTTCTTTCAGCTTCTTTCTTCATCAGAACTTTCCTTTACTTCTTCAGCACTTTGTCTATTAACAAAATTTGCAGAGATGATAATTAGACTAAGGTTTAAAACGCTTATCAATCCTCTTTGACCCAACATGGTCAGACACTTTAGTCCTCTACCAAAAGGCTCAAATCTTCAAATCTAAGAGGCAAATCAAGGGCAAATTGATGTATGCTTGTATAAAACGATTCTTTACAGAATCTGAACACAAGGTATGTTAAATTTCTTGTTTTGATGAGAGTTCATGAATTAGGGTTCTTGATGCAAACTCTCACTTTAAGGGAAATCACTAATTAATGAAGTAAATAGGTTTGTATGAGCATAAGAACATCAAATCTCAAAGTAATAAGTTGAATTCCTCAACATTAGTTTGATTTCATAAAGATATGATGTTGAGGAGAGTGGGTTTACCCTAAGGTGGATCCCCCAAAGAATTTTGTGTTAAATCAATCAATGTGTATGATTGATGAGTTTTAAATACCAATTATGGCTTACAACCTGATTTGGGAATATTTGGATTGTAGAGATGGAATTGTAATCTTGAAACGTAACCCATTATGATGCTAGAAAGCTTAGACCACCAACTATTTGATGAATTGCCTAAGTGAAAGCTTAGGCCTACCAAGGTTAGGCATTACTTGTAAAGGTTGAGGTAGAGACGTTGGTTATAAATGACCAAGGACTATGATTGCGATATTCATTATCACCCGGGAAAAGCCAATGTGGTGGCTGATGCACTAAGCCAAAAGGAGGACTACACTACTATTCAGGTAAGATCTATGCAGCTTGTGGCAACTTACGGTTTGATTGAACGAATCCGAGTAGCAAATATTGAAGTTGTGAAAGAGGAAAACTGGAAGAAAGAAAGAGCTAAGGGGCAAGTGGAAGATAAATGGAGGTGAGAACGGGATAAAAACGCGGTTTAGGAGAAATTGGTACCAAACTCATGTGAATTTAAAATTTTGTTACTACATGAAGCCCACAAATCTCGTTACTCAGTCCAACCTGGGGTTACCAAAATGTATCGTGACTTAAAACGTGATTAACGATGGCCATGGATGAAAAGAGATATTGCAAAGTAGGTGGAAGAATGTGTGACTAGTTTACAAGTCAAGGTGGAACACCAAAAGCCTTATGGCAAACTATAGCCATTGGATATACCCGTATGGAAGT
>JAUTDX010001993.1:0-74019 GCA_030844895.1 Ambrosia x helenae
CATACACAGCTTGTGATGTAGACATCTAGAGGGATTGTGATTTAAGTTAGCCTAATCCGTAGAATGAAAATAGGAATCACAAATTAGTTTCAAAATCTTATAACTCTATACTATAAATATTCGATCTACTTAACATCATGACATTACCAACAATTGTATATATTATATGGTGATCCTATTGATGATATCTTCTAAATATGTCACAGTAAAATGAGTGCTAAAAGTAAAGGATATGTTGCAGTCTTTTAAATTGATCTCTTAAATCCAACTTATATTCCTAAGAATAGGTTGATTAGTGGTATTTTTTTAACCATAAAAGGAAGTGGCACGAAAATCACCAAAGTGTATTTTTAATACATAAAGCATCATAAATTACTTTCTTCAAAAATGCTAAGTGTTATAAAATATATATGTTTTGAAATATTTGGCATACCAATTAACAAGAAAAGCTTTAAGAAATTGGACAAAAGGCCAATCCGAGCTAACGCATCCGGACATGTACAATAAAATTACCAGCATACCAAGGTTGGCCAATACCTAACAAGTCCATTTTGCTACATCTATTAATTTATAGAAAAACAAGTACATGATCAAGAAATATACCTGTCAGGTGTATAAGACTAGACGGAGTGAAGGGGGGGAGGGGTGAAGCGTCATGTGGCACTTGTGAGACCCATGTGTGGAGAGGGGGAGGGGAAATTGTGGAGAGTGGAAGGGGGGAAGTGACCTGTGGCATTTTTGATTTTTTTTAAGTAATTAAAATAATTTTTATAATTAAAAAGTAAATTTAAATTCATAATAATTAATATTAAAAGTAATATAAAAACCTAGAAAACTAAAAAACAATACATAAACTAAAAAATACATCAACTAAAAAAAATACATAATGTAAAAAAAATACATAAACTAAAAAATAAATCAAACATGTTTTATAAAAAAGGAGTCCAAAGCGAATTCAAGTTTGTTGTCATACACATGTTTTATTTTTCGATTTATGTTATAATATGCATGACTAAACAATTGACGAGTTCGAGTGTATTTTATATCTCATTTTCCGTATATTTAATGATTGTTGAATAAAATTTTTTACCCCTTGTAGCGTCCATTTAATAATCATTTAATTATGATAATTGACAATTTATTCAAAAATGTGATTTAATAGTTAAATGCACATGTGCATACTGTATTGTCTCTGTATATATAACAGCGAAAATGCACATGTGCATCAGGGATGACGTCATATGACGTCACAAACAGCCATTTTTTTTAATTTTTTTTTTATTTTTTTTCGAATTAATAATGCAAAATAATCATTTTGGTGTTTTTACTTTTTTATTTTTTTTTTATTTATTTAGGTTATATAAATTTTTTTATTTTTTTTATTTTTTGATAAAGGTGTTTTTGTAGACACCCTTCATATTTACAAAAATGCCACCTGTTCACACTGGTTCTTTGGTTCTCTCCCTAAATGGTGGTTCTCAAATGATATAAATCCAATAGCAATTATACATATGTGTATATTACATTTCAGTTATACATATGCATATATTTCAGTTATACATACGTGTATATTGCCATTTCACACATGTATATATTGACAAAAAAATAAAAAAAAATTATGCATATCTTTCTTTGTTTAGATTGTAGATAATTGATGTTATAGTTGTGATGACAATTCGTGATTTGAGTTTTGTTTTAGAATATATTCTATTGTAATTATTAGTGGCTAATATAGGAATCAAATCCATAGGGGACCAATATAATTGAGATGGTAGCATCTTAGGCGGTTAGGGGATACGGTAACAGTCAAACTGGTTTATATTTCTTAGTTCTGATTGTAGATAATTGATGTTATAGTTGTGATGACAATTCGTGATTTGAGTTTTCTTCATTTATCATTTTTTATTTAAGTCATATTAAATTTTTTAGCTCGGGGACATTTCCCGGGGTAATAACTAGGAAAATAAATATTAGAAAATCGTGTTGTGGTTGGACATGAAACCATAAACCATGTCTATCTGTCTTCCATTTTAGAAAACCAAACCGTTTGTTTGGTCTGTCTTTCAAATCAAACCAGTACCTTTCTCTCTCATCAACCAAACAACCTTCTATCTCTCTCTATAAACAAATACCCTAATTTTGTTAAATCGAATATATGCTTCCGGTGACCGGCGACCTTGATGGGATACGACGGGCACCAGCGGTGGTTTTTATATTGCAGTTGAGGTAGGATTCCAAATCAGTTAAAAGAAAAATGTATTCAACTGATAATGGTTTTTAACATATGAAACAACACCTTTTATGCTTCAATAAAATGTCAGTCCTCAAAGATTCTAAACACCTCAAAATACCATTAAAAGAGATCGAAATAGCAACCCAAAGCTTCCAAAAATGTATTGGAAAGGGTGGATATGGAATGGTTTACAAAGGAGAACTCTTAGTTGATGGTAAGTCAACAACAGTTGCTGTAAAACGGTTAAATGAGCAGTTTGGGCAAGGGTTAAAGGAGTTCTTGATGGAGATTCAGCTGCTCACCGGTCAGAACCATCCAAACTTGATCTCTCTTCTTGGTTACTGCGATGAGGGGAAAGAGAAGATTATTGTTTATGAATATGCAGAACATGGAAGTTTGGATCGGTATCTAAGGCGTAACAAAATATTTTCCCTTACATGGCTGGAAAGACTCAAAATATGTGTTGATGCTGCTCGTGGACTCAATCACCTTCACAATCATGTTGGAAAGCATCAAAGTATAATACACCGGGATATAAAGAGCTCAAATATTTTGCTAGATCATAACTGGATTGCTAAAGTTTCGGATCTTGGACTATCAAAGTTAAGTTTATCAGGTTTAAATAGAAGTTCTGTTGTTTCTCATGCTTGTGGCACACCTGGTTATTGTGAACCAGAATACTTTTCTACTGGCATTGTAAAGAAAGAATCTGATGTGTACTCTTTCGGCATGGTACTATTTGAAGTTATTTGTGGGAGGATGTGCTTCATCAAGGAAGATGACGGCTTCTTGTTATCAGCTTCGTTACTCAAAGATTACTACGAAAAGAAGAAACTAGATGAGATTATTGACCCTGCTTTGTGTGAACAACTGAGCATCGAATCAATGAACAAATTCTCATCAATTGCATACCTGTGCTTGCATGATGATCGAAAACAACGGCCTCCTATGAATCTTGTCAAGAAAGAGCTTGAAGAATTACTAAAACTGGAGGTACGTCTATGCTTTTCTTGAATTTGTTAGTATTAGTAATTAAGTATTGACGGCTCATATACTTATATAAATGTTACAATCAATTGCACTTTTTAGCTTTTAGGAATAAGGCCCTAAATAAATTTGTGTAATGAAGAGTAAAACACTACTTAACTTGGTTGTAGAAAGCACAAACATATATATACTATAGTTTAGAAACTTATTGTGCAGAACTAGAAATTAGCATGTAATAACTTTTCTTGTGCTATGTTAGATTCTATAGCTTCCAACCTTGCATCATATGCAAAAGTCTCATCGTAATCTATCCCTTCCTCTTTGGCACTACATGGGTTTCTATATACTATAGAAAGTTAGAAGCAAAGCTAGAATAATGGTCAAGGGAGTGATAGTTAGAAGCAAAGCTAGAATAATGGTCTATCTGTAATGGTGTATGCAAAGTTTAAAAGAACGGAAACGAGCCTCGAGGCGTTTTCCCTTCGCCTCATGAGGCGTAAGCCTCGAGGCGAAAGCCTCGAGGCGAACTGAGGCGTAAGCCCGAGGCGGAATTAAAAAATTAAATAAATAATTATATATCTTTTAAAAAATAAAATGCTAACTAATTTCATCATTAAATTCATCAAAAACACAGATAAAAAAGACATAAAATGTCACAAAAAGTCGAAAACATCAAAAATATACCTGAAAACCCCCTGAGGCGCACCTGAGGCACAACTTTTCATAACGCCTCAGTCCTGTGAGGCGCATACCACTGTTCAAACACCTGAGGCGCCGCCTCAGAAGCGTTTTCAGACTGAATTGCCTTGAGGCGCGCCTCGAGGCGCACGCCTCAAGCGTTTTTTAAACCATGGGTGTATGACCCCTCACTACGTCATCCCAAAAGGGCATGGAACATCAACCCACTCGGGCGTGAGGTGAGGGATAAATGATAATGTACGCGGGGCAAGACATCAGTTTTGTTCAATCACATTCACACTTAACAATCATTTTTTTCTTTATTTAAATTTCCATGTTCAACCATTATACACTTTGGTAAAAATGGTGAGTGAAATAAGCTGCTATGTTTTTTTTTTTTTTCGAAAAATTACTTTCATTTAAACCACAAGCAGTGAGTGACATGACACAAACTTTTTTCACTTTTTAGTGAAGACATTATGAATAGTCTAAGGGCAACTTGAATATAGACCAAACGTCTTGGCTCTTAAATTGTTTCAACTCTTATTGCATGGCTTGGACCCAAGGGCTATCTTGAATGCGTCTCCAATTTTCTTTGGTTCATTCTAAGATAAAAATCCTGCATACAAAAAATGTTTTAATCACTAGTAATTGTTTCAAACCTAGGTTAGGATCACCTATAATTCGATTTTGTGGAAAACTTTCAATCCACATGTGTGTAACATCAAGGATGGTTCATCTTGATTTCCTTCTTAAGACCCTTTATGGACCTTCAAATGCACCATTTGTGGCTGTATGTGCATGATGCAAGTTCTCAATAACTTAAGTGTGACGCGATGGAGGTGACAAAAACGCTTTAGTGGGTATGAGGTGTAGCATTGTCAAGAACCACGTTGTAGAAATGATCAAAACAAGGTAAGAAAGATGTATGTGTGTGTGTGTTATATTATATATATATATATATATATATATATATATAGAGAGAGAGAGAGAGAGATCACTCTGAAGAAACTAGGATGAGTGATCTTCGATATCTTTGTTGCTCAAGATGTTAATTGGACTTTCACTTTCATAGACTATGGAAATTAAAAAAATGAAGACAGTTTTAGGTGGATTTTAATCATTTTATAATTGAGGATTGGATTATGGAGGATTTTGTGCAATGGGTTTGATGCTAATTCAGGTTGTATGTAAAAACTTTTTGCGATCATTTGCTATTAAGGATTGGCCAAGTAGTAAATATTATTTAGTATTCAATATGATTGTTAAGAAGCAGATTCAAGATACTAATGTCTTGAGAATTAGAGAAGAGAACAAAGATGATCTTTAGGTCAATTTTCTTTAATTATTGCCTAATATTGAACTTTAATGCTTCACAGAGGCTACAATCAGAAGGTAATTAACAAACATCGAACCACTGGAACATGTAATAAACACTCCGCACTAACTAAGAATAATCATGAAAAGTAAACAATGTAATTGCAGTAAATTAAATAACGTGCTCACGTTGCATAATCATGATGTGTATGATGGAGAAGGGTGTGGTCGTATTAGAGATTCTAGCGATAAAGAAAAGGGATATTTAACCGTCAAAGACTCAAATCCATGAATACTTGACCTGTTTGCCGATCCATACGAATGAGTTACGTCGCCACGCAATATGACTCATATGAGTTTGACAACTATAAAAATTGCACAATTAAGTATGCTATCGCCCTATTTATTATGTACTTTAGTATTACAAATGGTGTTTGAAAGATATATTAAAAACAACACCCAAGTTTTTGTAAACGTTTAATTTCGATCATTTTGAAATGAAACATTTGTTAAAAATAAATAAAACACTGGAGTAATGTCATTTAAAAAGATTTGAAAAAACTTTTAGGTCAGTCATTTGGATTTCTAGATATACAATAAGTAAAGTGACTAGCCAGCCTATGCTCACTTAATATGATCTAGTTTTCTACTTTTTAAGAAAGCAATGCTTTTTTTTTTGGGTATTTATTATGTGTATTTCTTTAGCAGATCCAGTTGATAGTTCACTTGGAAAAAACAAAGTTATTTTGTAGTTTAGACTTAATAAACAAATGATTTATTTTCTTATTCATACGTAAATACGTGTGTAACGTGTGTATGTATACATGATATCAGTGGTTATGGTGTTTTTTGTAGTACTTATTGACCATTTTTATATTTTCTGTTATAGATTGTGGTCGTTGTTTAATTGTTATTTTCTATGTGCACAGTTGCCATCTTATGCTTTGGAATCCCCATCCTTTATCAGGTACTCAACTTCTTGTATGTTAATTTGATCTTAACATGATACTTTTGCAATAGACTGTCATGCAAGTAGCTTCAAGGTTAATCCATCTATAAAAACGACGAACATGCTTGTTTTCACCAAGCATCTTCCAACACCTAGATTTGTGTCTTTGTCCTTCAACCTTCATGTTTTTACTAGCCCTTCCTTTGTGGGCCATACAATGTGTAATTTGAATCATTTGTTTTATTTTTAATTTTGTTAGTTTCTTAAATCATTGTCATAGAAATAATCTTCTTATTCTCTCTATCTCACAATCACTTTAATTGAATCTTTTTACAGTTCCTCACACGAATCTTCCTATGGATCAGATGTTGAGTGGCAGGGGTTCGACGAGACCTTGCAAGCTCTAGGAGACAACACAACCAATAAATTGGATGTGGGAGGTGAAGATAGATCTATGTCATATGATTTGGAGAAAGAACCTATTATGGAAATCAATGAAGAAGAGGTGAAGGAAGTCTTGAATTGCAAGACAGGTATTTGGAAAAGTCAAAAGCTTGTAAAATTGGTAGAAGATCATCTCGAGAACAACTTGGAAACGCTTGAGTTATATGATTCTGCGATGACAACTTTGAAGAGAGTACGTGAAACTCGTCTATTGATTCTTGAAGCTTTACACCATTTTGATGATGAGGATGGTGTAGAGGAGAAAATGTATGAGAAGACACTAAATAATTTGAAGAATTTTTTGGCTGCTGGAGATCCATTCACACAAGATTTCTTTAGGATATTGGACTTTGTTTATAAGCGACAAGTAGCCTTTCGTGTGAAGCTACAGCGAAAGAAAGGAAAGTTGTATAAAGCGCTGGATCAATCTCTGGTCTCTCCCCTTTTAAAGAAGTACAAATATGGCATTAACCTGCACAGGGAAGTTATCCGCCTTATGGAAATGGAGAATTATGTAGCAGTGAATGACTTAGAGAGTCTGAAGATTCGTGTAGATATGCTGCAGAGTAATATAGAAATCCTTATGAACACTGCCAAGTTTGCAATTAGGATGGAAAAGGTAGTGATGAGACTTGCCATGGATCATATAAAGAAAAATCTTGATTCAATTTCAAAAGAAATTGATGCGACTGGGGAGCATGTAATCGTTTGCAGGGTCCATATTCAGAGAGCAAGACGTATTCTTCTCCAGAAAATCCTAAAGGCACAAAGTAATGATCATTAGAAGCTCTATTTTCTGTAGGATGCAGCATACATTTGCATTTTATATAATTGAAATCCTTTACATAGGTTAATTGATTGACTCTGGATTATGGCAATGGGATGGGTATTCGTAATCTTAGGTATATACCCGATACGTGTCTCATGTCTGGTATCGATATACCTAGTTTCCAAAATATTACCAACTGGGATTTCCAAACCCAATTTTTACTAATTTAAATATACGTAGTTTCAATAACAAATGAATATATTAGAAATAGTCAGTGAATTACCACATAACTTTATTATTTAAGGATAGATGAAAATGAAAATGAAATGAAATTGTTTACCGGTATGGTATGTGAAAGCGGGTAGTCATCTTTTGGATAATCGTGTTGGATATTGTCACCTAGTAGGTTACTTGTGAAAATTTTTAAATCTAATCTTACATGTGTTCCTGTTCTCAAATAGCCGTCCCATTTCTCATCTCAAATGTTTTGGTTGTCAGATTGGATGCCAGGTTCGAGGCTGTTTTCTGTTCATAACTAATACTGCAGTTTTATCTATATTTGTGTACATCCTAATTAATGATTTCAGGTGTAGTTATTCCTTGATTATGTTTATAAGAGTACCCGGAGTGAGGGGCGGGAAAGAGGGGAAATAGCAACCAAAAACTTCAAAGAATGTATTGGAAAAGGTGGATATGGAATGGTTTACAAAGGAGAACTCATAGTTGATGGTAAGTCAACAACAGTTGCTGTAAAACGGTTAAATGAGCAGTTTGGACAAGGGTTAAAGGAGTTCTTGATGGAGATTCAGCTGCTCACTGGTCAAAACCATCCAAACTTGATCTCACTTCATGGTTATTGCGATGAGGGGAAAGAGAAGATTATTGTTTATGAATATGCTGAACATGGAAGTTTGGATCAGTATCTAAGGCGTAACAATAAGATTTATGCTCTTACTTGGCTCGAAAGACTTAAAATATGTGTTGACGCTGCTCGTGGACTTAACCAGCTTCATAATCATGTGGGAAAACATCAAACTATAATCCACCGGGATATAAAAAGCTCAAATATATTGCTAGATCACAATTGGGTTGGCAAAATTTCTGATCTTGGGTTATCCAAGTTATCTTTATCAGGTTTAGATAGAAGTGTGGTTGTTTCTCATGCTTGTGGCACACGGGGTTATTGTGAACCCGAATACGTTTCTACAGGAATTGTGAAGAAAGAATCTGATGTGTATTCTTTTGGAATGGTACTATATGAAGTTTTTTGTGGGAAGTTATGCTTGGTTGATGACGGCACTGGCTTCCTTTTATCGGGGCCATTGGCCAAAGACTATTATAAAAAGAAGAAACTAGATGAGATTGTGGATCCTGGTGTAAGGGACCAAATGAGCTTGGAATCATTGAACAGATTTGCGTCAATTGGATACTATTGCTTACATGATGATCGAGGAGAACGACCATCTATGGATCTTGTGACCAAAGAGCTTGAAGAATTACTTCAAATCCAGGTAAGTTTTCGTTATTTTTAGAATGAAATAACCTGGACAAATGGAATTTAGAGTATATATAGAATCGATAACGTTCTGCCTATACATACATCAATATATACTCTTTGTATATGGATTTTGGTGGTGACAAATCCTGAAAACACCATACAAAAACTGTCATGTTTTGGTTGATTAGTCTAACCCATTTTCGGTTGGTTTGTGTAGGTTTTTAATATAGTATATGTTATCTTTTGGTTTTTTATTTCCAAATTTTTATAAAAGGGTCAATCCGATTGAAATAGAATTATAAACGTAAAAAAATATAAATAATTTAAGTGTTCAAATTGCCAACCTGTTTACATCTCTGTCTTTAATTGTTTATGACCCGTTTAACGATCACAACCTGTTTGACTTGTTTATGTATTGTGTCATAGTCGGGTTTTGTGGTTCGGGTTTTGTAGTTTTAGTTTTGTTTACGTTATGGTTGAATAAATATATAGTTGTTCATCGATTTCTATAGGAGGACCCGAACCTGTCAACAATGTTCAAAGTTAAAATACAAGTCAATTTCATATGTTAATAGTGTAGCTAGGTTCCAAGGAAAACAAATAATTGTTGGAAACTACAAAATTATGTACACTATTTACAAGTGAAAAAAATATATATATATATAAATTAGAAGGTTACTTTACGTTTATATAAACTTTTTTTTTTTTTTGCTATTATTTGAACCTTCACTAATGTAAATAGTTTCTCATGGTCTTTAGTATTTTCTTATATGATCCCAAATGAAGTTTACAAATGGTATATTTTTGTGTTCACTAGTCACTACATTGTATTTAGTTCTCAATTTGATATTGTTTGTAACCAAATCATGTAATGCCTATGTTTTTTTCATTAACAGTTATCGTCTTACGCCTTAGAAAGTCCACGCGAAAACAGGTACTCGACCTAATAAGTGCTTTCTTAACATGATACTTCACAGTAACATTATTGATCTAAAGTACTAATGATCTTTTATGATAGTTTTATTAATACAAGTAAACAAAAGTATGTCATTTTTTCATTTCCTGATGGTATGTGAAAACACATTGCAAATGAAGTTACTTGTAAATATGATGAGCTTTATTACAAATTAATTACAAAACATCATAAAGTTACTACCCAAATCGTTTAATAAAATCTCTTAAAATCTCAAATGACATGATTGATTTTATTTAGTCGATCATCTGCACCAATGATAGTCTCGCTCCCACGGTTTCTATTGTGATCTTCTCGACGTTTTTGGTTCGAATGTCATAGCAATTCATTAACCGTTTTACAGTTTTTCACATGAAGCTTCGTACGGATCAGACTTTAAGATGCAGGGCTTTCACAAGACTTTGCAAATTCGGGCCGACAATGTGATAAATAACTTGGATACTGGAGCTGAAGACAGATCCTTGTCGTTTGACATGGAGAAGGAAGTGAACTTGTTTATTATGGAAATGAATCAAAACGAGCGAAAGTCAGCCTTGAATCTGAAGTTGGTTAAGTTGGTAGATGATTATCAAGAGATCAACACTCAAACGAGTGGTTTATATGATTCCTTGAGTACATGTTTGAAGAGGGTACGCGAAACTCGTCTGTTGATTCTTGAAGCTCTACGCCATATTGATGATGAGGATCATGGTAATGAGCAGAATAGGTATGAGAGGGCTCTAGATCATTTAAAGAGTTTTAAGGCTGCTGGGGATCCATTCACGCAGGATTTCTTCAGGATTTTCAATTTCGTTTATAGGCGACAGATAGCCTTTCTTGAGAAGCTACAACGAAAGAATGTAAAGCTGAGCAAGAAGTTGGATCAAAATTGGTTAAGGAAACGGGTCAGTTCGGTCTTAAAACAATACAAGAATAATGACATTAAATGGCAAAAAGAAGTAATCAGTTTTATGCAAGTGGTGAGTTACTTAGAAATCAAGGACACAATGAGGATTCAGTTTCTTGTAAATAAGCTGCAGATGGATATCGAAAACTTTATGAGGAATGCTGAGTTTGCAATTAAGATGAAAGATGCAGTCAAATATGTAATCGAAAATATGACAGAAAGCTTAATACATTTTTGAAGAATGTCGACGAGCTAGAGGAAATGGCAAACATTTGCACAGTCAATATTCAAAAGGCGAAAACTGTTAACAGAATCGGTAATCCACCCGCAAGTAATCATTAGTAGATCTTATTTTCTATAGGAGGCAAACCGATCACAATTGTGCCATTTGATCTCAAGTTCAGAGAAGAAACCGTATGCCCTTTTTATGTGTGACTAAGTGTTGGGTTTTACTTTTGACATAAAGTAAAGAAATGTAAAAACAGATTGACAAATACTGTACTTTTTTTTTGTATTCAATTTGCTTAACAATGAATGAAATAGCTCATGGAATCGCATCGATAACTTGTATTTTATCAATGTCAAAAGTTCAATAGAAAATAATATTAACATTCGGTTCTTAGCTACCTTTAACTAGTAAGGGTAAGTAAGATACCGTATCCTTATGAAGTCGGTGGAATGTATCAGAAGCCAGGTAATTAGTTGAGCTTATGACATTAAAATCCAAAAGTTAATTGATTGCTAAAACTCAACAAAACTTAGATTAGGTATTAGGCTTAAACATTTAAATTTGTATGCAAGTCCACTAATGGATTTCTGTTGTTCGGAGACTTGAATTTCAAATGTATTAGTTCAACAATTTAGCAATTATAAATTGTAAAAATGGTTGCTAATGTATGCTAGCTTGTACGGGTTTGGAGCAGTCCATAATTAAAAAATACACAACTGAGCAACCAAATAACACATGGATCGATCGAGTCATTCCAAATTAAGATAGAACGGATAAAAACAACATAACACATGTTAGGTAGTCATACAACCTGAAATTTTATTGAATAGATGAAGATATTAAGCAAACTCCATAGCCAAATCTTCCCAACATAAACTCGGTTTCCATTCGGCTTCCTTGAGGACTTTTAGTATCTCTTTTGCCACTATTTTGCTCCCGATAGGTGTCAAATGTATCCCATCTCTGTGGTTGAGAACATAAATAGTCAGCCATCAGATGTTCTTATTTTCGGTTTATGCAGATCACGAAACCAAAAAAAAAAACAAAACAAAACTAAACATTATGCAAGCAACTTGAGTAAAGTTTGGGTGACTTTTAGCTTTTTTTATAGGTTACCTTGTATTTTATACACGTTTGGGATTAAATATATCCCCTAAAGCAAGTATATGAAAACATATTTACTCACGTAAAGCAGGTTGTCATCCAGTTATCATGCCGCTTGAATGCGTTACAAAGATTAATAACTTCAATCCCTATCTCTTGGCACAATTCTTCACAAGCATCTGCGTATTTTTGGCATAGTTCATTTGTGCGGCTGTCCTCACTAAAACATGAAAGTGTTTGTCAACTAACCACAATCAAAATTAACAGGCTAACAAACTTAGGTCAGTTATGACCATATTACCCCAAAACTTGTAGCAGTTGAGCCTCGTTCATAGGAGGTGCAGTAAGAAATATTACGCGTGTCGTCTCTGAAAGGCTCTGGAAACAACAAGACACCGGTTGTGTTAGAATGTATTAATTTGAAGTATAACACTTGTAGGGAAATTAGGTAATTATTGAAATATAGATATTTGGAGAAAAAGTGTAACGGGTCAACTAAACCCTGCGAATACCTGTTTCGACCAGTAACTTAACACGCAGACGAATATTTACTTACTATTAAATGGAAAATTTTTGTTTTTTTTTCTTTTCTTGTGATTAATAGTGCAATAATGAAATGAACAAACATTGTGGTAGAGTTAACCTTGAGATGGGTATATATCTTCCTCATGTTTTCGACATACTCCGAAAGTGGTACATGAGAACTTTGGTTCTCTGGATGTGGCAGCACTGAATCATTACCTCCAAAATAAACTATCACCATAGACGGTTGTACTGCGTCATCCTGAAGTATGGAAAATTAGGAAAAGAACAGGAAACATGTATTAGGCAAATTAGAGGTCAAACCGAGCCAAAATGCGCCAGATTGGGTTGATTTAAACACTTTAGTCCAAATGATTTAAATTTTTTTGTAAACAATTAACATCAAATATGATTACCATCACTGTATAGTTATTATTTCAGTAAAATATAATCTTCATTTTGAATAATATGATTTAGGAGGTATATGCATTTGAAAATAAACATTGGGTATACTCAACCCAATTCCTTTTAGGCTAAAGTTTGTTATTTTACCCGTAAGAGATAGAGCATAACCAGGATCGACCCATCTACTAATGTACCGCTAAACAAACAAAAAAACAGAGCAAAAAACTCTTGTATTTATTAAAATAAAAGTCGGCGAAACGAATACATTACCTTTGGAAATACTTGATCTAGTGCTTGTACCGCTCGCCTAGAGTTCCAACCACAATATCCTCGCACAAATATGTCTGCCTACACCATTTGAAAATAGAGATTTATGTATGAAATAACAGAAGGAATATGCATGCCACAAAAAGGATATGTAAGTACACATGATAGTCATCTCCAGTGGTACAACTAACTGCTTTGGTTGTTATATGGAATGTAACCTGTATCTAGATTCATTCAATTGTTATATATCTCCTGATTTCTAGATCATTAATGTTAGAGATTTACAAGTGTAATGCTAGTAATCTTGATGAAACAAAACACAATGGAACGAATTGAATACGAACCAACCTTACGTGTGTAAATGTCAGCAAGAGTGGCACCCCAACCTTCCTGGCCAAAGCTTAACTGAACGATGGATGAACCGAACAACACGAACTGTGGCCTTCTTGGACCAACCATTGCATGTCACTCTCCAGTTCACCAAGATAATGGCAACCATGCAAGTGTTGATGGATATATAACGCAAACTGGATGGGTAGGTGAACTTTATTAAGAAGTAGTAGTTAATTACTTGCTTATGCTTAATATAACAAATAGATACTGGACTAAAAATCAACTCTTTACCCAACAAATGGGCAAATTTTCTATTTACAAGATATTGTATTTGTTGGAAAAATAGGTGAAACAACTTTATTAATTTTTACAATACAAGAAGCAAAGGAAATACAGTATTTACAAGATATTGAGTTTATATTTTAATTTATTAAATAGAGAACCATGTGTATAATAATATATTTATATTACAAAAAACCCAATTCGCTTGATCTTGTTTTTGTTAGTAGGATTTGATGGTGAAACCAGAACTTTTTACTAGGAGGGTTCATCATACGATTTTCTTCTTTATCAGTTATACGAGGGAATTTTACTCATCTTTTTTTTAATAAACTAAAATTTTATATAAAAAAATCCAATAAACTCTGGCTTATTTGGGTGTTAGCGCACCCACTTGACCCCTTGGTTCCGGCCCGATGTAGGAAGAGCACAAAGATCACATTCTTGCTCTTAGCGTTAAAGCCTACCACTGTGACAATTGTTCTCCTTGTTAATGTATGATGTGTATTATGTCCACAACTTTTATTAGGCTGCACGGTGTAGTCATCGGGCATGGAGCGACACCTGGCAGCCATCTCAATTCCTCTCAAAAACCATGGGGGTGGTGGTAGTCACGTGGAGGAGGTTTTTGTTGTTTCTTTTTTAATCAAACAACCAATCTCGATCATCCATAATTTAACACCTATCCACCTCACCCTCACCTTTTGTGTGGTGACGTGAAAGGGCTTCACACCCCCACCTCCACCTCTTCCACTCCACCATACTGTGTGATCTAATGTATTATTAATGGGTATTGTTTTATCAATAAAATGATTGCTATAATGTTGCTCTTAACAGTGATGTGTTAGTTGTTTGTGGTCATTTTAACTACGGTTCAAGAATAAATGGGCAACGGTTAGCATTGAAATTGGATAATGAAGTCGTAATTCTTTTATCGTAGTATTGAATAAACTATATAATATGTACTAACTAAAAACACCTTAATATATAGGTGGCTACACTACCCAAACAATGAGCATCACCCTTCTCTCTCTCTCTCTCTATATATATATATACTGTATACACACTCACAAACTACTATTTCACTTTATCTCTCATACTCCCACACACATACCAATCGGCTTCCATCACCCCTACCTGCATTATCAGAGGCCATGTTGCTGCCTTGCTGGTCAGATGGAGGTACCCGCATGGGGTAACCAAATGCATATTGTCCCCCCTTATAATTATTGTTTGAAATTACCTTTTCTTAATTTAATAATAAAATAAAGATAGCGTGGAAATATTATATATGAAAATTCGAAATGGTCAAGAAAAGACTATGATGAATCTTGCACATGGATTATTTTGATATAAATTACAGAGTAATTTACACACACATGGACACATGGTTCGGCTTATAGATTTCGTCTATGTGGTTCAGGTTTACACCACCTATTTATCTTTCATCCATGATGAAAAAAGTTACCATGGTTACTTTTGGACATTAAATGAGGCACACGAGATGCATCCTAATGGTATTTTGGTTTTCTTTACTCCCACATCGCTGTTCTTCGAGCAAAAGGATATATATTAGACGTAGTACGTTACATTGACGATTAGCCACATTGACACAATTTTCTTCCAAAATCCTTAAACGTTGCAATGATGATTAGACCACATCGCCTGAGTTCCCTTCCGTTGGGGTTAGGGTTTTGAGATGCAACACGGAAATAGAGTTACCATTAGGGCCGTAAACAAACCAAACATTCGGTTAACAGTTCGTGAAATGTTCAGCGAGAAATCCGTTTGTAATCGTTTGTTTAATAAATGAACAAACACAAACAATAAATTATGTTACTTTAGTTAAACAAACAAACATGAACAGAGGTCGTGTTCGTTCATTTATGTTCGTGAACGTTCGAATACTTATTCGTTAACGTTTGTTGATGTTCAATAATTCATTAGGGTTTTTAACTTTTTATTTTTAATTTAAGTGCTTCAAATTACCAGTGGTAAATTATTTAATATATATTACTGTATCACATATTAATATTACTTTAACTGTTTAATTAACTGTTATTTTAGGCGGATTATATGAGTATTTCAAAATTAATTTGATATTTTTGTGTTTTTATGAGACATTATGTGATCAAGAATTCAAGATTATATCAAGTATATTTGGGTAATTAGATTATTATATTTTGGGTAGACAATGTTTGTGATGAAATTTTTGGAATTTAACATGTCTTAGTTTGTGCTCGGTTTTATTCATTAATGTTTGTTTAGGTTCGTTTACATTCAATTGTGTTTTTTTTGTGTTCGCTTTTGTCCGATACACAAATTTAACAAATAAAGACAAACGAACACGAACATGTTCATTTCCTTAACAAGCGAACATGAACAAAAACCTCTTTTGGTTATTGTTTATGAACAGTTCGTGAATACGTTATTTCCTTAACAAACAAAGACGGACAAAAAATCCCGTTCAGTAAGTGTTCATGAACAGTTTGTGAACATGTAATTTCCTTAACAAATGAACACGAACAAGGCCCTGTTCGTGATCGTTTGGTTCATTTACAGCCCTAGTTATCATAGGATAGCAAAGGTAGGTAAGCAGAAGCGGGGAAGGTGTGAGAAGAGGCAATGGAAAAAAAGAGTTGGCATGATTTTGGAGACTAAGGAAACTCTCTGGTAGGGACATGTGGTAGATGATCATCCACTGACACGAACGTGGCAAAACCACACATATATCTCTCAAAGCACCGTGGATGATAAAACAAAAAGATGAGATTCAACATACTAGTGTTCATACTTCATATAGTTCAAATATTAATAAAACACAATAACTAAAAATAAAAATAAAATAAACCCCCTGCCCCATTGTACATCACAAGTTACTGCACACAAGCCCAATCGGTTACCTCATCAAAGCCCATCAATATCAAGAGAACTCCAACTCCTTTTACTTAGTGAGAACCCAAATCATTTTGGTCTTCTTTTAATAGCCAACAATCATGATCACACCACTCATGAACCACCAGGAAACTTAGCCGATAACAACCTTATCACTCAAACAAACCCAACCAAAAACTCGCTCAACAACGAATACAACTACGGAGCTGTTTGGTAAACCTCTTAATGAGGCTCTGAATCATTCAGCACTGAATAATTCAGCATTCAGCGCGTTTGTTTCAGCTTCTGAATGGAATGGTTAAGGCTGAACCATTAAAATTTGAGATGTTGCTGAACCATTAAGCACTAAACTAGGTTGAACCTTAATGAGGGCACCTACCCATGTGGAACAAGAAAACTAACCATTAAGAGATTCAGCTTAATGATTCAGCACTTAACCAATTCAACATTGCTCTTAGTGAGACTCGCATCCTCCAAAGCCTTGTGTATTACATGCCATATCAACGATCACCCAGGTTCGATCCTTGTTAAATCAGGTAATACAAATAGCATCATCCAATCAATATCCTTGTTAAATTAGATGGTGCAAATTCTAATATTTATCGTATAAAATCCAGGAATTGTTGTATAATAATTTTGGATCATTAGATAATTTGTTAAAATTAATCATATAATCAATATCAAGAACTGTGAAAGTCTCTGTCCCCATAAATTAACAAAACAAACAACTCAAGTATCACGATCAATTTAATTATGTTTTAACTTAGGATATATCGTTATTTATAGAATCCTGTAAGACATAACTCAAAGTTTATTTTAGTTTTGTGATCGTTGCTAAAGGTACCGATGGTTTGAAACTATTAATACTTGTCGAAACCACCGTTAATAATAGTTATCAAACTTCCATCTTTCATGAAATTCTTAAAGTTTTGGGTTATAAATTGCTTACCATGTTTAAAATGGACTCTTAACTAAGGTTAATCACCAAACATTAGATTTGTTGGTAACTAATGAACACACCCAACCCACTGATTTGGTGATGAAAACTCACCAATGACACCCAACGCTTCTTTCTTCGATTACTTTAAAAATGGGCTGACTAAGTTATGATTACCTCTAACGAGTCATACGGGTAAAATAAGTTAAGATTGTCATAAAAGATAATGGGTCGGAAGTTGCCCAAAGCTTAGTTTTTATGAGTAAAGATCAAATACAAATAGTTTTTTGGTAAGAACTGTGAGAATCAAAGGGGGTAAAAAAAATTTATTTTTTTTTAGAATTTTTTTCCCATGTGCTTAAAAATTCTTTCTAGATGAATAATACAAAAAAAAATTAAAAAAAAAAATTTTAGTGTAATTACGTCATTAAGGTAAATACATTAGTTTACACTAGAGTAATTATGTTAATTACTCTACACCAATTTTTTTTTTTTTAAGTTTTCAATACTATAATACATGTTTAACAATATGGGAAAAAAATTTGAAAAAAAAAATAAAAAAAAAATACCCTCCTTTGATTCTCACAGTTCTTACCAAAAAAACTATTTGTACCGGATCTTTCCCCTAGTTTTTATTTGTACAAAAGCGCCTATATCATTTTAGTAAAATAAATAAATTAGATAATTAACACAATAATATAAATTTATAACTGTAATCAACTCCAAATACATGTACTGGTTAGAAAGTTTGACCAATATTTTCTAGGTAAGTCCAATTAGACGTGGCTCATACTGAAAATGACTCGTTAACCATCCCTCCCATTTTGCGGCCTCTAAGTTGATGACCGCCATGGGTTGTATGCTACCTCAAGTCTCCTTGGAACCGTCTCATTTGCATTTGATGTGTGGAAATGAATGCTTGACGTAGAGACTAGTTTTTATCACTATCCATCCAATGAAGTAATGACGTCATTTAAGTGCCCTTGTAACTTTTGTTAAGCGTCAAATCGGGTCGGTTTGGTTGACTTGAAACATTTTGTCTAAGATATTTTTTTAAAACAATTAGTGTATTAAAAATATTAGCAAAGTATATGTTGTTAGAGAAAACCTAAATCGACCCGTTTGCCTTGTTAGAAATACAACCCATTCTTAAGCAAATTAGTAGAAATAAAACAAAATGTGGCAGCATTGGTTGACAAAGTGTATCTTATTTTGTACTTTAATCAATCTGAACCCCAAAAATCTTTTGAGTTAATTGCCAAAATGGCCCCTGAGGTTTGGCCCAAATTGCTTGTTTGGTCACTTTTTTGAATTTTCTGCCAAAAGCACCCCTCACAGATCGAAAATTGCCTAAATGACCCATATTTAACTGAGTATTGAAAGTCAGTTAAGTCTCAGGGGCAATTTCGTCCTTTCATGTTCTAAAGTTTTAAAACCCCATTTTAAAGCCATCTTCTCCATCTTCAAAACTTCTTCTTCTTCCTCTCATAACAAAACTTCTTCATCTTCATCTTCAAAACTTCTTCTTCTTCATCTTCAAAACTTCTTCTTCTTCCTCTCAAAACTTCTATCCCCACCTTTCCACCCTCCATCTTCCACCGTAACAAAACACTCACCACTAAATACTGTACCAGATTCAAACCACAACCCTTCTTTCCACTCTAGCCAAACAAACTAGACCCGGGCCTTTACCTTCGGTTAGAGATAATAACAATACCAATGGTGTGTCCTCCATAGTCGCTTCTTCAAGAAACAAGGCAGATGATATTCAAGCAGAATCCAAAGCATTAGCACAAGCAGTCAACACTTCTGTTTACAACCCTTAGCTTCTTAGATTCAATTCTCGTCCTTCAAGGTCTTTTTACCAGATCCGTTCGGTGGTGGTTGGTCGGATGGTTGTTGTTTGGTTCAACAGATCTCTTAGTGGGGTTGCGATGTTCAGTGGTGGTTGGGGGTGACGGTGGTTGTGGGGTATGGCGGTGGAGGCGTGAGGGTAGAAAGAGGAGGAGCCGGAGGGTGGTCTGGCGGATCCACGGTGGCGACGCCACTTCCCAAATAACACGCACCCATATTGTAGAGAGAGAAAGAGTTAGAGAGAGATACCGAGGAGAGTTAGAGAGAGAAGCAGAGAAGAGTCGGAGGAAGACGACGACGGCTCTCAGATCTCGATTGAAGGTAAACCCCCAAACAATCTCCTTCCCTTCAATATTATATGTGAGGTTAAGTCAAGGTAGCTTGGTGTGGTGGTGGGTACTCGATGCTGATGTAATTTATAAGTCAGCAGTTTCAGCCTCCCATATACCTGTGTTGATAGGAGAAAAGATTTAACCGAGCGGCAAGCTACTACATTTATAGCAGGTATATGTGTCTACTCTACGAACCAGGACAAGACTTAACTGGGCTCTGTCCGAATTGGTATCCATCAAGATTGGTAACTAACCAGGTGTTAGAATGTATTCCTAGGACAATAATTGAAGATATACAGGGTAATGGAGGTTAAAGATTTCATATTGGAGGTGATGATGTGGATGGGGAGGTGGCAGTTGAGGAAGGAGAGAGAGGTGAGGGTAGAGAGAGAGGAGAGGATGGTGGAGGAGAGAGAGAGGTCGTCGGAGCAGTTGGAGAGGAGCAGAGAGAGGAGGTGGCGGAAAGGGGTGGCGGAGTCGCAGGTGGTGGAGTTGTGGAAGGAGGGGTGGGTGCAGGTAGGTTGAAGAAGATGATGAGGAAGGAGTGAGTTGAAAGGACGAAATTGCCCCTGAGACTTAACTGACTTTCAAATCTCAGTTAAAAACTCAGTTAAATATGGACCGTTTTGGCAATTTTCGATCTGTGAGGGGTGCTTTTGGCAGAAAATTCAAAAAAGTGACCAAACAAGCAATTTAGGCCAAACCTCAGGGGCCATTTTGGCAATTAACTCAAATCTTTTTAAATGTTTTAGAGTTTTATAAAGCAGTCAATATACCATACACATAATAATCTAATGTTGATTTTGAAGATCAATTAAAGCTGAAAACTAAAAGTCAAATATGGTGTTGTATATCTCCGCATTATAACCACCAACCTTATGGCTAAACATGGCAACATTGCTAAACATCTTAAAACATTATAAACACATGCAGGGAAGTCACAGAACCTAAAACTTGGTTGAATAGGTGGTGATATATAAATCATTTTGTCGGGACCGAGAACATTGGATCTTGGATGCTAAGCAAACTCCATAGGCAAAGCTTCCCAAGATAAACTCGGTTTCCAGTCGGCTTCCTTGAGGACTTTTAGTATCTCTTTCGCCATTATTTTGCTCCCAGTTGGTGATAAATGCATCCCATCTCTGTAACAAAGTTTTATTCTTATTAAATTAACAGTCAAACAAGTCAAAGCATGGATCAGATGGCAAAAAGGCCGCGGGCACAGATCAAAACAAAATGGCCATATAAAAGGTTGGGGTTGGTTTAACCCAAAACACTATTTCTCAAAAGATTCAGAATTTATATAAGTATCTGGTGTGTCATATGGTTATAAAATGTATATTATTTCAATTATAGTCTAACTTATTGAATAAAATGATCTTTGAAGTTTTATGTATTGTATATAAACTTTAGGTTACGTTTAACCTGTTTTCGTTTAAGCTACTTTGTGACCTTACCCATTAGGGGTAAAATGTAACCCATAAAGCAAATATTCACTCACGTGAAGCAGGTTGCCATCCAGTTATCATGCTGCTTAAACGCGTTACAAAGATTAATAGCCTTAATCCCCATCTCTTGGCACAATTCTTCACAAGCATCTGCATATTTTTGGCATAGTTCGTTTTTGCGACCATCAACACTGAATATATAAAGGTGTTCTGTCAATGAATCAGAAGGAAAATAGAATAAAATTACAAGTTAGGTTATTATCATATCACCCCAGGACTTGTAGAAGTTGAGCCTCATTTACAGGAGGCGCGCGTAAGAAATATTATGCGTGTCTTCTCTGAAAGG
This sequence comes from Ambrosia x helenae, assembly GCA_030844895.1. Lineage (NCBI taxonomy): Eukaryota > Viridiplantae > Streptophyta > Magnoliopsida > Asterales > Asteraceae > Ambrosia > Ambrosia x helenae. The sequence goes on from JAUTDX010001993.1 coordinate 21,686, forward strand.
CTCTGGTAACAACACAATGGTTGTATTAGCACACCTTACTTGGATGTAAGTATGTAACAATTGTGAATATACTACATAATATATAAGAAAAATAAAAAATATTGGACAAAAAATTTCATCAGGTTAGCTAAACCCCATCCCTACCTATTTTGAACCATTATCTAACACACCCCCATTCAACACCACTAACTGAAAGTCTGAAACCAATATTTACATCCGTCTAGACGTCTAGTTGAAATAAAAACAGTAGCAACACTTGCTAAATGAATTGTATTTTTCTTCTTAACGCACGATAAATTAGTGCAATCATGAGACCCACAAATACTGTGGTAAACCTAACCTGGAGATGGATACATATCTTCCTCATGTTTTCAACATACTCAGGAAGAGGTACATGAGAACTTAGGCCATCTGGACGTGGACGCACTGAATCATTACCTCCAAAATAAACTATCACCAGAGATGGTTGTACTGCATCATCCTAAAAATGAAAATTAGGAAAAGGAAAAGAAAAAACGTATCAGGCAAGTCACATGTGAAAAACGAGTCAGGATTGGTTGGGTTGATCTAAACACTTTCGCCCAAAATATTTGAACTTTTTTGTAGGTAATTAGTGTAAAATGGGTAAACCAAGTGTACGAGACTCTTGCACACACGTGGTCTAGGAGTATCGGGCAAACTTGGGACTGATATACACATCCTTACCCTGCGATTCTGCAAGAGGTTGTTCCATGACTCAAACCCCTGGCCTTCAGCTCACATGGCAGCAACCTTACCGTTTCCCCCAAGGTTAGTGTCAAATATGAGGTTTATGCATTTACAGAAAAAATGTGTGATACCCAACACGTTTCTTTTAGGCTAAGGCTTTTTTATTGTTTCACCCGTCAAAAACAGAACATAACAAGGATCAACCCATTAAGTAATATTAAATACGCTTCTATTAATTCAAATAAAAGTTGGTAAATATATGACTTTGGTTGTCAAATAAGCAGATAACATGAAGAAATTACCTTTGGAAACACTTCATCTAGAACTTGTACCGCTTGCCTGGAGTTCCAACCACCATATCCTCGCAAAAATATGTCTGCCTACACCATTTGAAAATGAACAGAGATTTACGCTTGAAAAAATACATACATCCAAATTCTTTGTGTTACCCTCTTTTAAACTAAATCCAATAGATTGCATACACAACAGAGGGATATACACAAACTAATGGCATATCCAATAAGGTCTACAACACCACCACAGAAAGTAGTTTGGAAGGTCCCCAATACACAACACCAACAAAAAGCGATGCAAGAATGCAACATATACATAACGCAAAAATAATATATGCGTACATTTCTGTGATAACAAGAATACAAGATAAAGCTGGAATGGGTGACAAGATCTTGGTTACGGATTGATCATATATTCATAATCACATGACTTATTCATCTTTTATATGGAATGGAATGACAATGACATGATAAAGATGGGAATGATGAGATGCATTGCATTAGGGCAATGGTAGAAAGCTGATTAAGAAGCATGATGAGATGGTCAGATTATTAAATGATTGTTGGTAAGGGTATGTTCTCAATCTTCTAAAGAATTCGATTTCCTTGTACATGGATTCAAAAATACTTCTTTGAAGGGAGTTTAGTGACAGAAATCTGATACGTTAACCAATTGATCCAAAGAAAATAGATAGAAGCTAGATGATAAATAACCCGTTGAGTCGGTAAAACTCAAAGAAATATAGAGGGATATCTAGACTTAATTCAACATTTTCATTCCCCCCATAATGAAAGACTAATGGACTAATTTATAATCATACACATGAGAAAAATACTAACCGCTAACTACAACTGCTTACCCCACTTCTACCATGACTAAAACAAAGACAAACTCAAGACAATCAAATAACTAATAAGTAAATGGACTATGACCCACTCTGCTCTTCATTTCCACGTTGTTGTTCATGTGCATGATGTGGCACACAACAAAATCTCAGTCTTTGCGGATGCAGGTCGAGTAAACAATGATTGCAAGTTGTTATTCGAAAAGAAAAACCTGGAGTTGAGCCGATGAGATTCCAAGTAAGGCCGGTTGCGAAGGGTTGTTAATAACCTAACTACTCTAAATCACAAGACAGTTTAGGTTCTATTAGCTATAGTGAGTGCATGTAATTTCTTAACCCCAAAAATAATAATAATAATAAAAAAAAACTATAAATCGTCAAATGATTGTTATATGTTAATAACCTAAATAATTAATGTGAGGCAACTGTTATTATCAATGAAACAATATTACTAATTACACTGTAAGATTAGTATCATTACATTCCTGATTCCTCGCAGGATTGTTATTTGTTAATAACCTAAATAATTATTGTGGATATTAGCCTTCTAGAACAACTGTTCGCTATGCCAATAACGACTGTCAAAAGCATTCCGTCTTCCTGTCGGATGGCGTTTTCCCAGGCATTAACGGTGACCCTGCGTAGAGTTGTGGCGGCCCCTGGATCTATTGAGGCATGGGTTAAGTTGTTGTTGTTGCCTCGTTGCACCCTACGTGTTATACGACCGTCCTCTAGGCAAGAGCGGCGGTCTGGGAACCGCAAGTCCTTACAGTGCAGCAGTATCATGCGGGCATTAGCTATTTGGAAAGACGGGGCTGGATAGAGGAACTCGTCCTCCAACTTCTTAACCAATCAGATGAAGGGTTAGTTAAGGCGTCCAGCGCGCAGCCTGACTCGGATAACAGGGCCAATATAAAGCAGTGTCTGCGGAAGGTTGTCGATGGCCATTTCACGGCCGCAGTTAAGGTTTTATGTTCCTCCGGGGTTGCCCCAGTTGGGGATTCCACCTTGAAGGCCCTGATCGATAAACACCCCATCACCGAACCCCCTACATTGCCTAATGCCTTACCATCTGAGGTTGCCCTTCATGTTGATCCTGATTGTGTGTTAGGGAGTATTAAATCCTTCCCTAAAGGGACTTCGTGTGGAGGGACGGCCTCAGAGCTCAACATATATTAGATGCCCTTTGTGGACAAGGGGCCTCGCCACCCTCTGATTTACTTTTGGCGATCACTGAAATGGTTAACATTTTGTTAATGGGGCTTTGCCCAAAAGTTCTTGCGGAGTTTATTGCATCTGCCCCCTTAACTCCATTGCTCAAGCCCGATAACGGAATTAGGCCTATTGCCGTTGGGGCCATTTGGAGAAGGTTAGTCTCTAAAGTCGCGATGCGTAAGGTTGGGAAAGAGATGGCGGCATACTTAGGTGATTATCAATTTGGGGGGGGGGGGGGGGGGTCCCCAACGGGGCAGAGGCTATTCTCCACAGCGCGAATAGGTTTTTGAATGCGTTCCATGATGACGGATCCCTGGCCATGCTCACGGTCGACTTTTCAAACGCATTCAACTTGGTTGACAGGACGATTCTCCTGCGGGAAGTGAGCGTCCGATGCCCACCCATTTACCCTTGGGTTCAGTTCATATATGCCCAACCTGCTAGGCTTTATGTGGGGGATTCTTGTATTGGGGCCTCCATTGGGGTCCAACAGGGAGACCCATTGGGGCCGCTTCTCTTTGCTCTTGTTCTACACCGTTGGTCCATCGGCTAGAAGAGTGTTGCTCCCTCCCGTTTCATGCTTGGTACCTCGATGATGGCACTATAATGGGAGAGGCCAGGGAAGTGGCTAAGGCTTTTGATATTATCCGAGCTGAGGGGCCGAATCTAGGGCTTACACTTAATATCAAGAAATGTGAAATTTTTTGGCCATCGTGCAACTGGGAAAAAGTGAAGCCTGGTTTATTTCCTAGCGATATCGGGAGACCAGAGGGAGGTGTGAAGCTCCTGGGGGTGTGCTGTTAGTCGGGACGGGGATATATTAGATCATTGGGTGCTAAAAGGGCCCGCCGGGCAGTGGATCTGATGGTTTCTCTGCAGAAATTGGGGACCCCCAAAGTGAACTTTTGCTGCTAGTTCTTGTATGGGTGTTGCTAAACTGTTGTTTGGCCTTCGGACATGTCAACCATTCTTTACTGATGAGGCCGTATCCATTTTCGACAAAGGGCTTCGTGAAGCGGTCGAAGATATTGTAGTTTGTGGGGGGGCGTTCTTTGGGGATCTTCAATGGCGGTTAGCGTCTCTACCGATACGGTTGGGAGGTCTTGGCTTGTGTTCCGCAGAGGACGTGTCTGCATATGCTTTTGTGGCCTCTAGAGTGCAGTCATGGGGACTGCAAGACCACATCTTACGAAATAGTAGGATAGTGGGGATGGACTTGGATTATGAGCTTGCCTTGGACATCGTTCGCAGCTCTCTTCCTGATTTAGATTTGGGTGGTTTTATGGATAAGGACACCGCCCCCAGCAAACCTCAAAAGTTCTTGGCGAGTGCGTTTAACTGTAAAACCCTTCAGACTATGGGAGAGAAGTTTGCCATGACTTCGCGTCAGAAAGCGGTGTTTGAATGCCTCAAAGTAGCGCATGCTCAAGATTTCTTGGCTGTCCTTCCTATTGGGGGGCTCGGGCAACACATGTCAGCTGTTGAATACCGAGCTGTCCTTAAATACAGGCTCATGATTCCCATGTTCCCAGTTGATGAGCCGTGTCCGTTTGCAAAAAAGCATGTTTAGATAAATTTGGAGAACTTGCCCTTCACTGTAAGGAGCTGCCTGGTTTAAATACAGACATGATCTGGTCAGGGATGTTTTATGGGACGTCTTGCGAAGGGCAGGGATTTCGGCTAGGAAAGAAGCCCCGTTAACTTTTTGACAGACCCCCTAGAAGGGCGGTCTACCCTAAGGCCAGCAGATGTCCTCGTGTTCGGTGGGCACAAGGCAAACATGCGTGCATTGATCTCACATGGGTGTCTCCGTTGGTAGGACTTCGAGATTCGGGGTTTGTGGCAGGGCAAGCAGCCTTGAGAGCAGAATCCCAGAAAGTTGTCAAACATGAAGCTGCCTGTCTAGAAAACCAACACGTTTTTGTGCCATTTGCTTTTGACACATTTGGAGGTTTAGCCCTGAGGCAATTCGGTTCTTAAAAAGAGTTCAAAAGGTGGTGCAAAGTAATTCTCCAGCGACGAAGGACCTAAGTTTTATTTTTAATAGAGTAGGTTTTTCAATTCAAAAAGGGGTAGCGGCGCAACTTGTGGCCCGTTTACCCGCCTCCCACTTGTAATTGTTATGGTAATAGTGAAATATATATATATCAAAAAAAAATTATTACAATCCTTTTGTTTTTAGTATTCCAACAATTGGGGAATAAATAATAATAATAATAATAATAATAATAATAATAATAATAATAAGTTGGATTTGAGATTAATTGAAAGAATTACAAGTATAGTGTTAGAATATTAATGATATTAATGCATATGGGTAAAGTTGAAAGACGATCGAGAATAAAAGGAAAGAAGAAGGAAAAGAAGAGGAGAGGGGAGTAGGGACGGACCTTACGAGCGTAAACGTCTGCAAGAATAGCACCCCAACCTTCCTGGGCAAAGCTAAATTCAACGATGGAGGAACCGAAGAGCACGAACTGTGGTCTTCTTGGCCCAACCATCCTCACTCTCTCTCCCCACAAATTCACCAACTCAACATTCACACTCTTTAGAACAAGTGTTTGTTAAGCGGCCAACTCAACTGACTGACTCACCGGGTGGGGTAGGTCAACTTGGGATTTGCTTATTGAAGTCCAATTTTTTTTTTTTTCATACTATTTGGATTAGGTTATGAGGTGTGGTTCCTCTTTTTCATTTCTCTTTTTATAGACATCCGTTTCACTTCTCCATTCGAGAGAAATTGTTCCCCCTCTTTCTCTCTACTCCATTCCTTTTTTTTATTCTTTTTCACTTTTATTTATTTATATTACATTAATATTTTTTCATTAAAATTAAAAACAAAATGCATTTGAACTTAAAAATAGCCGAAAAATACATAAAAGAATGAAACTAATAAAAAAAAAACTATTCCTGGCACATTTCCTTCTATCCACTTCATCGCAATTTATCTTTGATCATCTACACTACCAAACGATCTCGCTCGGAAAGGCCCTCGACACTTTTCGACATAATGCTAAACTCTTCTGACTCCTGTTTTGAAATATCCAATTTGAGTTGTTTCCTATCCAACCGGAGCCTCTCCATATCCCTTGTCGCGGCTTCTTCCAACTGCACTTCCTTCAACTCGTTAAAGTTTTGTAACAAAAGATCTATTTTCGTCATCCCCTTTTCTTAGAAGCGGTGGCCATTCCCTTTGAGCTCGAGGCCGCTTTTTTTGCGTGGTCCCTTCCAATCGGCCTCTCGGATTCGGAGGACTCGTCTTCGAACTCTGGTTCGTCGTTTATGTTGATAATACAAAGGGCATCCGATTCACCCGCACTGTAATTCCTGTTGCGCTCGTTTTCGACCTTTTGGCTTCTGCCACCTCATTAGATACCACTTTCCACTTTTCATACTTGCTAAAAATTTCGTATGGTTTCATGTATCCCCACGCCCCATGCTTCTTGGTGTATTTTTCAAGAGTCGTCGTCAAAACATTTTCATCACTTTTGCCCGAGCTACGACTGTTCCAAGCACTTTGATAATAACCCCCAAATACTTAACATTTTGCCATCATCTCCTGACACTTGGTACTAACGGAGTGAAGCTTTCGATATGGTTCGCAGTCCTTAGCAACATGACCTACCAGCTTGCATATGCTACAACGAAACCCATCGCAACGACACGATGATGAAATCCGCACTGCTAACACTTCGGAAGCTTCCCAGTATACCCTCCTTGCCTCTGATCAGATGACGAACCCACTGTTTCGAACTTCCTCTTGTTATTCCCCTGAGTTTCCACAGTAGCACTCCTATGGGCCAAAAAACCCTTAGCAACCATCTGGTTTGTCAGCTTATGAGCCAACTGGATAGTCCCCTGTAGACTAGCCGAATCATTAGCGGTCACCAACCCGCGAACCTCGGGCACCAACCCAGCAACATAGAATTAAATCCTCTTAAAATCGACGAGTCCAGACACATGAGTGCCAACACATGATACCTAGTAGTGTATGCCTCGATCTCCGATCCCACCATCTGATGATTCCATAACTCATGTTCCAACCTCTTAATCTCATCCCTAAGACAATACTCCGTCTTCAACCGAGATACAAACTCAGCCCAAGGCATACCATGAGCTTCCACCAAGCCCATAACCTGAACAGTAGAGTTCCACCATGTCAACGCAGGACCCTCCAAGGTACCGGAAGCAATTTCACATGATTAGCAGATGGACAGTTACACATAGCAAACATTGACTCAGTTTTCTCGAGCCACCTGAGCAGTCCCACTGCACCTTTAGTCCCACGAAAGCTGTGAGGCTTGTAGTCCATAAACTTCTTGAAAGTACACTCAGGTGGGTTGACAGCATTACCACCAGCGCCTTGTTGAGCAGCCTGGAAAAGCAGCAAGAGCAATAGACACATGTTGCTGAATCAGGTTATTCAGTTCGTCCTGGGTCATGGTGACATTATCACCACCTCGACCCCCGCCGGTACGACCACCGCGAACCCCAGACATCTTTTGCCAAACACGAGAACAAGATATACAGATTCATTACTAGTATAAACCACTGTAATCACAAGAATTCAGACCCAAATCCAGCCTGGGACCATCAGTCCAAACACAGAGTCCACAAGGATTTTCATGCATCCCAGTTTATGATTTTGTGTGCACCCGAAATGATAAACTATTCCACATAGTCCTCCAAATGTACTCCATATATGAAGTTCAAGTCAGTGGACACCAACGGTTAGGAATGTACTACTACAAGTACAAGTGTAAGATAGTGTGCGTAGGCGAGTGCGTCCATTAGAGTATAGAAGGGAGATGTCCGAATCCTGGATAGATCTCAAAGGCATGCCAAAGCCACTCCAATGGACACCACTGCCGTGTCAACAAGTCAAATCTTCATCCTTAAAACCCGAAGACGAAGAGATAGGAATAGAAGATAGAAACAGACAAAAGACAGAATGGATGATGTAACACATAGATGATAACGATGATACCGACACCCCCAAAATCAGTATATGTACCACATAACACGACTCATATGTATGTGACCGTCTAGTGTGTGAAACTCGGCTATAGACTAGACTCTACATGCAATCCTAGTTCACTATAACCATTGGATCTGATACCAATCTATCACACCCTCAAAATCCACGTGCGGGGTTTTACCACGAGGCGCGTGACACACCAGGATCCAAGTCAACGGTCCCAATAAACGACAACTATATGTAAAAGATACGTAAACCATTCATAAGTTTTCAAAATGTAACGAACGACAGCGGAAGCATAAAACATCTTTACAACCCAAAATGTAAATGTTATAAGTTTGACAACGTTTGAAACTATGCAAATGAATCCTAGACGCCGTGCAACACCGTGCGCCTATCAACAGCTGCTACCTTAGCGACCTGAGAAAACATGCTAAAAACGTCAGCACGTAATGCCGGTGAGTTCACAGGTTTTTAAGTAAAACATTTCATGAGTTTTGAAAGATCCATCATGTTACTACTATGTTATTAGGATGCTAGCTAGGCGTATGAACCCAATAATACAATACCATGTATGGACCACCCGTATGAACTGACCGAACTGCCAACATATGGCTAACTGAACTACCGAACACGGCAAACTAAACTGCCGACCCACGGCTAACCGAACTACCGATCCACGGCTAACTGAACTGCCGATCCATGGTTACACAACTGGGCGTACACATATCGTACAGCAAACACAAGATAACACTAGTATAACATGATCTATATGAGTACAAGTACGTAGCATGTTTCTATCTGTCACACCCTCAAATTCCACGTGTAGGGTTTTACCGCGAGGCGCGTAACACACCAGGATCCAAGTCAATGGTCACAATAAACGACAACTATATGTAAAAGATAAGTAAACCATTCATTAAGTTTTCAAATGTAACCAACGACAGCGGAAGCATAAAACATCTTTACAACCAAAAATGTAAATATTATAAGTTTGACAATGTTTGAAACTATGCAAATGAATCCTAGACACCGTGCAAGACCGTGCGCCTATCAACAACTACTACCTTAGCGACCTGAGAAAACATGCTAAAAACGTGAGCACATAATGCCGGTGAGTTCAGATGTTTTTAATTAAAACGTTTCATGAGTTTTGAAAGATCCATCATGTTACTACTATGTTATAAGGACGCTAGCAAGGCGTATGAACCCACTAATACGATACCATGTATGTACCACCCGTATGAACTGACCGAACTGCCAACAAACGGCTAACTGAACTACCGAACCACGGCGAACTGAACTGCTGATCCACGGCTAACTGAACTGGGCTTAAACATATCGTACAACAAACACAAGATAACACTAGTATAACATGATCTATATGAGTACAAGTACGTAGCATGTTTCTCCCCCGAAAACGAAAACACTGAAAGAGGGGCCGTGAAACTCACCTTAGGTTGCGTCTTCAAATAAATAAGATATCTGACACAAACTGATAGTCCCAACTACGGAAAACCTATCATAATGTATGTATGAATGTTTCGACTAATAAACCCGTTACCCGTAGGCTAACTAGTCCACGATTGTCCAGATCATGACCACGTATGTTTAAAAAGGTGTTTGAATGTTAACCCGGCACAGCAGACAGTCCCGACATCCCGTTGGTGACCCGTTACACTAATTCATCAAGTATATATAGTTAACACACAAGAATTATGCATAAAACACTTAGTTTGTATCAAAAATCGCATTTATGAAGTCGTATGGTCAAACCGGAAAAAATTCCAGTTGATTCGACCCTGTACATGTTCATTCGACCCTTTACATGTTCATTCAACCTCCCGTGGGTGCTAACCAGTTTCTGGCTCGACCCAACTGCTGCAGAAACTCACAAAACGCACCAAATCGCATCAAAACAGTCCGAAAACATCACAAAACATCATAAATCACAGCAGTTGATTATATCTAACCTATCCCCGTAAAACCCTACCAATTATGTCCCGAAATCCATCCGTTTCATGGAGAAATCATAACTTTCCCAAAATGGCAAATTATGGAAATGTCACATCAATGCATGTAATCCTTACCCAAAATGGAAACTTATCAAAATCACATTATAAACAGGTTATCATGCTCAGATTATCATGTATATGGAAACCCCTAATCATCTCATCATCAATACCATCAAGAACAAACCCTAGATCTAACACATAAAGCCCCAAAATAGGTAAAACATGGCCAATCATCAATTATACCCTATGATAATCTTAAACCATCATCTACAACAGTCCTAGATCATTAATAAACATCAAATAATGCATATAATCTCATTTAACATCATTAACATATGGATTTTTGTATGAAAACTCAATATTAATGAAAAGGTTTAGTTTAGAAAGGTTTTTATCTATGAAAACATGTTTGAATCAGATCTGGACACTTAGGGTTTGATGAAAACGAATGAAAATTGATTAAAAATGTTTTGGATGAAGAACACACCTTGAATCTTCTCTTGTTTATGTTATAGAATGTGTTTGTAGGTTAAAATCTGAAAAATGAGATCAAAAACTCCTTTTGACAAGTTTGGGGTTGAGAGATAGCACTTGGAGGCGAGTAGGGTTGTGAAATGATGAAAAAGTTGCAAAGTGTGGTATTTATAGCTGTTGTTGGAATGAAGTTCCATTCGACCACATGATAGGTCGAATGAGTGACCATGAGGTCGAACCAGGATGCCAAAATCCCAATTTCTATGATTTTGTCGTTTAAACGCGTTTTAACACATGTTAACACCTTCTAACACATGGACATGCAATCCTAACATATGTTAAGTATGTCTAATTATCTAAACACCATAATAACACGAATATGCACATTGCACATTGCACATCATACATGGAACAATTCATGTTTATCATTTAATCCAACTACGTAAGCTCACCAACAACGGGACTCAAAACTCGTGTGTGCGTGTGATACCCCAATGATCCTCCGAATCATTGAACCTTGGACAATACGTAATGTAAACTGACTCAACAATTGACCCAGTCAAGTTTGTTAAATAGATCTTTTCTCTAAGGTAGACTTATACGTTTGACAAATGTTACCCTGAGTTTGCTGGGTGTCACATTCTTAGCCAAGAGGCAGCACTATTTGCAACCATTATAAAAGAAACTATACTTTTGGTTTGGCTAATGCATCCATGGTTGAGACTTGAGGTCTAGGCAGGGGCGGATCTACGATTTGAAATCGGGTTCCTAGGAACCCGTTCGGTTTATAAATTTTAGTATTAATATATGTGGAAAATAGTGTAGGAACCCATAAATATATTACAATGGAACCCGTGACCAAATCAACTAAGGGGCTGTTTGGTTGATTAAGTACTGAATCATTAAGAGGTCTGAATGGTTAAGAGGTCTGAATGGTTAAGCGCTGAATCATTAAGTTGGACCTCTTAATGGTTAGTTTTCTTGTCCCACGTTGGTAGGGGAGCCTCATTAAGGTTCAGCCTAGTTCAGTGCTTAATAGTTCAGTGCTTAATGGTTCAGCAACATCCCAAATCTTAATGATTCAGACTTAACCATTCCATTCAAAAGCTGAAACAAACACACTGAATGCTGAATCATTCAGTGCCGAATGGTTAAGAGCCTCATTAAGAGGCTACCAAACAGCCCCTAAGTGTTCCAATGGTATTTCCTTCCCTTCTAACCATTAGATCCCAAGTTCGAAATCCGTCCACCACATCTTATATCTTCATTTTTTACTCTGTTTTTTTATTAATTTTTATATAACAAAGTTGGGGTTTCCACACTTCAACATCATAGCCCCTTCTTCTTCCTAACTCCTCAAACATCATAGCCACCCTTTTCCTCACCTTCACCCCTTGCCGCTGCCCTGTCTAATTTCTCTCCCCTTCAATTCTTCAAACATCCACATGTAGTCTCAGTGTCCTTGATCTTATTATGTTCTTGTTTTGTAAGTTGTTCTTGTAGTTGTCTTCGACTTCGAGATATCATTTAGCATTTAATCATGTATTCATGTTCTTATTGAGTTGTTGTGTTTGAGTTATCACTTATCAATTAACCATAAAACTTTGACTACCAAACATTGACTGTGTCTTACTAAAAAATGATGAAGGAGATTTGAAATTGATATGCTTGGCTAGGTATTATATTAGTTTCTTTAGTATACACAGTTCAAAGCTTTATGATTTTTTACAAGTATGTTTTGCGCCAAAACTCCAAAAGTATTGCCATAAACTGGTCTAAACTTTTATGTAATGAGAATGTGAGTCAGATTGCCATTACTAGTATTATAATAGACATGCTTATTTCATTTATTCTGAGACACAGGGGTATAGTGTTATCATAGGTTTAGCCAACCCGAGTATTTTTATGTGATTAACCTTACCTGACCCGAACCGTCAAACCGACCCAAATTTTTTTATGCTCGGAATTGGAGCATCTAAAAAAGTGAACCTCCTGAAAAAAAATCCTGGATCCGCCACTAGGTCTAGGAAGCAGCTCGTTTCGCCAATTTTCACTCATTCATCATCAAATTACCCAATGCCTATTATACTCATATTAGTCAACTGATCAAATGCTAGACCACAATGAAAATTTTGTACAAAACATTTAGCATTTGAGAGTAAGGTCTTTTTGATTATTTTAATCTTTTATGCCTGACACGTGTTACTCATAGTGTGACCACTCTGTGTAACTCTTGAGATTCAACATTGATGGTGATGGTTCATCTTGTTCACTTTATCAAAACACATGCTTTAAGGGCCAAAAGACAAGCTTAGAAAGGCAACCAAAATATTTTTCAAGGGTGTCACTAATATTTGGCGTTTGCATGTCCATTAACATATATACGTATTTTTCGATTCTGGTTGAGGATTTGAGGCAGATGAAGGTATGGGTTAGAGGAAACATGAATACATACCCAAAGAAAAATTATAATGATTCCACTTAAGTAAACCTTTTTGCCATTGAACAATGACAACCCTCATAGTCAGGGCCGGCCATGGTGGGGTGCGGGGAGGACTCCCGGTCCGGGCCGAATTTCTAGTGGGGCACATCCGGCCGATCAAGTATACGGTATACTTGATTGCGGTTGAATACCCTATTCTCGAGTGAGGTATATTACTCGCGTTATGGAAAGATGGGGAAGAGATACTGAGATGGTGAAGGTTGCCGGAGTTTTTTTTCCGTCAGAAACATAGTGGTTGCTAGAGTCTAGATGAAGAAGACAATGAAAAGATAAAATAAACTCTGATGTTATGTGGGTGGCACTAAAAAACAAATTAAATGGGTACGGTAACTTTATTGGAAAGCCACAAGAGTCACGTATCTCTTTATTTCCATTTAAATATAGTTTAATATTTCTTTTTAACTTTTGCCTAAACATGTTATCTTATTTGAAAAATGTATAACAAGTAATATTATTTGTCTATGGGACGAAAGTGATCGATCGGTGGCACGCCGGTACTCACCCCAGACATAACGTATAGTCTTAGACTGTTAGCTCACTTAAGTAACTTAACCATTATTTTTTTGATACATCGATTTGATATCACTTTACTCGTCATTTAAAAAAACAGTTTACGTTATTTATTTCGTTATGACCTAAGGCTAAGGGACACATTTTTTTGCGGCTTGACCCGGGCACTTGAATTCTCAGGGACGGCCCTGCTCATAGTTGACCAAATGTTAATCATCAGTTCATTATGGATGAGAAGTAATCAAAAATAGGATTAGATATATAATAACTAATGATCAGAAATCTTAAAAGTTGTGCAAAAACCAACTTCACTAAACTAATAAAAAATAAAGAAAACCAAATTAAACAACCAACCCCATGATTCTCGTGAGTGGACAAAAGACAGATTTGAAAGAAAATATCATTATTATCATCATACTCAGTTAATCCCACCTATAGCCAAGCTAAGGTAGGGTATACCATTAATATTTTATTGAAAGTATTTGAAAATAAATATTATTACCGCCTTTTCTGTCAACTAAATAGTTTTACCAAATATTATTATGTTAAAGATTAAAGATGAACTGAGGCCGATACCCACTTCTGCCGTTGGTTCAGCCGTTGGATGCCGGCTTGGGTGACCGGAGCACACTATCGTCACCTGATATGCGACCCTTCCAAACACCCCAACCATTTCCGACGGTGAGCGTAGCGACACAGAGACAACGAAGATGGTGTAGGAAGTAGGGTTCACTCTTTTATTAAAATAATAAAATAAATATAATAACGATACTCTCGTTATTCGTAGGAAATACAAAAATACAATACCGTTTACAAAAATAAATAAATGAAATAAGATACAAACGTAAAATGTACCGAATCTTGATTCAAGCACTTCAACCGCATCATCTTCTACTAATTGCCACTGCAAAATTAAAGTATATGTTGATAATTTTTGGTTGAGGATCGTGTTAGACACGGGTCCCTTAAAACAGATTCCGCGCCTCCTCTCAGACGGGCTGTCTCCTAGGGTACAACAACCGGAACAGTAGTGTACTGCCGGAGATGGTCTTGAGCCCGAGATTACACCATGTTATTTGTGTTTTTAAAATAGGAAAAGGAAAAGTAGTAATAGAACAAATGAGAGTCCTCCTCTCAAAGATAAGAAATGTTTCTGTGATAAAATTGTCTTAGAGAAAATTCATTTTTCATTCTTCTCTATGTCGTAAAAATGGAGTCCATACACTAACATTTTATATTGACCAACAATATGAAACATTCTTGCAATTTAATATTGTAATTAACTAGTTTTTTACCCGCGGGCGTTGCCCCGCGAACCCGCATTTAAGTTAGCGAAAAGACATACCGAATATATACGCTTCAAAACCCTCCGCCATCGCCTATCATTTGAGGGTGGTGTATGTCTATGAGGAATGTTGTTATGAGTTTGTCCTTGTTTTGTATGGATGTGGCTTAAGTTGATTCTTGGTAATAGAGGTAGGTGTATGTTGCCTTTGTTGAGCTTAGTTGAAGCCGATCTGCATAGCATGTTGAATTATAAATTTTTAAGCAAGTGTACATTTGTTGGTTCACAATGTAAGGTCATCACTATGCAAATAAATAATGTGTGGCAATGGACATGTCAAAATGAGCATAATCAGTATGAATCATTCATAATATAACTTCAATATGCTAGTAAATATTAATATTAAATAATGTATGACATCAGTCAATGAATAATTTGATAGTGGGGTGCAACATTATGGCCATCTCAAAGTTGAACATAAGCAACTTAAGTCATAGTTCAACATATTATGAATCAGTGAGCATGAACTACTATTTCATATCAAGCAATAAGTCAAGGAAAAACAATGTGTGGTGCTGTATGTCTTATCATAGAATGTGCCTACGCGTAGCGATGTGACTGTAGTAATTATCGATTTTTTCGCGTCTGGCATGGCTTGATATGACATATATAACAAAATTGTAAAAATTTAAAAGAAAAAATAAATTAAATTATGCTAAAAAAGATAACTTACTTCATGGCATCGGGGATGACCATTCCTTTATTCCTGTTGAAAGGAGTAGGATTCCTTCATAAACCTTCAACCTCGTGAGTACATTTGCTTGCTTGGTTTTGTGTGGAATCATACTATAATCAAATAGAAACTAATACGTAAGACATGATGCAATATTCAAATAGCATAATTCGATAATCATGTTTAGAGGAGTACGGCAAAACGTTTTCTTACGGTTCGGAGACATTCGTCGATTATTGTTGAGATTGCAATAAATTAAACTGCTTTACCATAGCTCCTCATCCTTATCTATACAAATGGTTATCGATTAAGCAGCATCCTTTATCAATCACACATATGATTTCAAATCAATAGCAATAAACTGAAAATGAAACAAACCAACCACAAATTGGTAAACAATAGCTACTTAAACGCCGTCATCACCGCCATAGGCGGCTGTACAACAGCCGGTGCTAGACCCCAACTCAAGCGTCAACATCACATATTATCCAAATGGTAGGGTTTTCATTAAAGAATGTGCAACGTCATCAAACCAACATAATCGAGACAAAAAAAACCCACAACCAACGAAGATACAAAAGCCACCAACACGAATCAAGCAACCAAAACCACCAGAAAACTAAAATCTCTGCTAGAAACGAACATACCTGAGCCGATGAAAACTATGTTGCAGAATCACCGCCCTAACGCTAACTGTAGATCATCTCCTACGGATATAATATTACTGTGAATATGATTTTAAAGAACTGATGGTAAATAATCCCAAGATAGCTTGATTTCTTAATTCTTTTCAAGAAATATAGACTTTAGAATTTCATCTTTGGATTGGTGAAGTTGATGATGACTGTGTTGCTTTAGTGGAGATGAAAGAGATTTTAATTTACGTGGGGATGGAGATGTGTACAAAGTAGAAAGAGGTAGAAGTGAAGGCAAGGACAAAACTTAGTATTTTATTGTTATTATAATATGTGGATAAGAAAGGCTAGAAGAGAATATGTATCAATTGGTTGTACTCTAAGGTACAAAAAAAATTGCATAAACCATCTTCTAAATGTATATATATATATAGGTAGAGGATCCTGTAGGAATATTGTTTTGTGTAGGAAGTGTAGGAAATGTTTTCAACCGTTGGATTAAATCTGATCAAATCTTTGGGATAATGGGTATTTTAGACTTTTTAACCATTTTATTAATTATATCAAACCCACTTTTTAGCAACTTCCTTTGGTGATTATGGAGATTTATTATCCTTAAATAACTAATTATCCCTTTTTTTCAACTTGATTCATAACATCTTTTTAATTCGATAAGTATATCAGTATGTTCTATAATAATAATCTGCTTTCTTCATCTTCTTATAATAATTGAATTATTCATATATAAACCAATCGCATCAGTCACACAAATTGTTTATTGTTATGGCATTGTTTTTTAACCGTTACCAATGGTATAATCCGTTTGTTCCTGTCCACTTATAAAACATAATTATCATTAATTAGAAGCAATGTTTTTTAACTGTTACCAATGGTAGTGTTTTATTAGCTGATAGTAATAAGTAGTGTTTTAGAACATAAGTAAAAAAACACTCCCAAGTTAAAACACTAGTATAACACTGTAATTGAAAAAACCAAACAAAAAATTAAAGATTCATAACACCAAATATGAACACTGGTATAAGACCAAAATTGAAAAAACACTCCCAAATTTAAACACCTTCATTCACGGTACATTAAACACTGTAATTGAAAAACCCAACAAAAATCAAAGATTCATAACACCAAATATGAACACTGGTATAACACCAAAATTGAAAAAACACTCCCAAATTTAAAACACCTTCATTCACGGTACATTAAACACTGTAATTGAAAAATCCCAACAAAAATTAAAGATTCATAACACCGAATATGAACACTGGTATAACACCAAAATAGAAAAAACACTCCCCAATTTAAAACTCCTTCATTCACGTACATTGTGTGCTGAAAAAAAAACCCAAACTCAAGATTCATAAAAATCCAATTAGTAAAAGAAAAAAATATCAAACGGTACCTGTCGGTGTCGCTGTAGGGTGTGGCGGTGTATTATCTCCCTGCATGGTAGTCGGAGCTGGTCGCTGGCGTCCGAAATAAAACACTGATTGGTTTTTTTTTTTGTCAACACTATCGGCGATTCTTGATATTCACACCACAAGAATAATGCTACATGGAAGACGATTTTGAATGAGGATGGAAGATAACCCGGTGAACACTGAAGATGAAGAAACATGATGAACAATGAAGATGAAGAAACCAACGATTGAGAAAGATGATGAGAGAGATTGTGATGAAAGAGAAACACTTATAGTCTATATTATAATATGAAGATTCTATAGACAGAGAATAGACGCGTGAATTAAGGAAGATAATCAATGGTTTCTATATTAAATACAAGAAAATGACATTCCTACCCTCTTTTAAAACATTTATTGGACCATCCTACCCTTTATTTTAAAACACTTATTAAATTATATAGTGTTTATCTTAGGAATCCTAAACTTTTAATCTAAACCATCCATTTCTAGATCAAACGGTTTAAAACACTTCCTACACTTCCTACACAAAACAATATTCCTACAGGAACCCTACCCTCTATATATATATATATATATATATATATATATATATAATTAAATTATTAATCTTGTAATAAACAATAATAATTGCAATAATCATGGACTTAAGTGGTTTGACTGTAACTCCTATATTCTAGTTATGAAGAGTTTAAAACAGTCCAAGGACCCGAAACCGATACGAGTTGAAACAGCCTTTTACTAACAACCTGGGACTGTGTAGGAGCTAACGCGCCAGCCCGCAAAACATGATGACGCGCGCTGACCAGGGCGCTAGGCACTACCTGGTCATGCGCGCGCTATAGTCCCCGCGCACATAACGCTATGTCATCCGCGGATGACGACTCGTATCATATGGAACCCGCCACGCGAACGTCACGTGCGCAGACCTGAATGCCATCTGGTCCTGCGCGTTACTTGTTACGGTTTACGTCAACGCGGAGACCAGGACGCTACCTGGTATTTCGCCATGTACTAGACCACTTCATGTTTTGTCACCCCACCAATGTGGGACAAAACTTAATCCATTTTCTTATCTTTAGTTGTTCCAACCTACAACTTTCAAGCTTCGATATCTCATCCATCTTAACTCTATTTTGGACATGGTTTGGTTCATTGTGATACTCTCACAATATAGTACACAAACCCAGAAATAATTATTTATATAACACATATATATTTATTTAAGTCCAAAATTAGTGAAAAACTCATTTTCACTACCATTTTTCCAACAATCCCCCACATGAATGGAAATCGAAAAAACACACAAATTACCGATGTAACCTCGACGGTTGAGTCTTGCATAGGATAGGTAGGTGTAACCCTTTGAACCTTCCCTTGTGAAGCATACTTAGCTTACTAGCTGACAATATGAACTTGATGTCTTTGAATTGACGGCTGTTTGTGTAAACGACAATATACGTTCACACAAGACTCCCCCTAGCCTGGCCATCCCCTCATTATCGTGTCCAATAATGGTCATGGAACACTTTCCTGGTTCTGCGGGAGCTCTAGAAATTGTGCCCACAATTTCATTCGAAGCGACCCCACTTCTCTCCAACATAGGTGATTTTAAATCATTAAAAGCATTATGGTGTACAATGATTTACTCTAATCATTAAACCATATGTTATGCTTAACCTCTCAACAATGTCACTGGATTTATAGGAATGGACTAGGACGTATTTAAACACCCTTTTGTAGTTTAGGGGATATGTATATGACCATATATACTAAGCTTATATATAAACATATATCTTAGCTATGCCCCCACAGTGACTACCTTTCGGTTCATGATTAAGTTTGCCTATTGAATCTAGATCTTGGGATCTCCAGTCAACTAGATTAGGTTTCCCTCATGTCCCTTTTTCCATGGGCTTTAGTCTCATTCCATACAACTTCATCTCTTATCAACCATCAGGTTGTTGGATCCATCTTGCATTGAGATAAGTTGTTCTAACGTGTTCTTGACTCACTGGTCAATTTTGCCATCTTGTCAATTCGTAAGATTTATAACATGGGATCTAAACATAGATCTGGTTATTGTAGCAGGATAGGTAGGTGTTACCCTTTGAACCTTCCTTTTCGTCTTTAGAATGACATAAAACTCAATTCATGGCTAAACACGTTTCCATGCCTTTGGTGATATGATTCAAAGTTAGCTAGGCTTTGAATCTTACCAATTGGCATTTAAGTCCAATCAACTCGATTGACTGACTCCATTTTCAAATGCAAGCCACCCCCACATTTAAGTGTTATTGGATAGCATCCAATGGGGTGATGGAAGGTTCTACCATATTTACATCCCTACGGGTTGTTTCTTAAATGGCGCATTTCCCCCCACATTGCTTGCACTTTGAATGTTTCATTAACAAGTATTAGTCTAGCATGCTTTAGACTCCAATACTCTAGCATGTGAACAGAAGATGCATCATTCTGATTATTCACAGCCTTAAGAGATAACGCACTATCTCTTTCAAACATTCACGTCTTAGTTAGACACAATAATTAGAACTTGTTTTATCATTCCAAACCATTAGGTTCTAGGAATGTCTCAAACCATAGTTAATTTCATCCATTAGGATCAAAAACTCATTTGCTTTTAATCTCCAAGGCTTCACCATTGACTCTTAAGAACTTAAACATAAGTCTTAATATAAGTCACTTTGATGAATATGTTCATCATCAACAAGATGAACAATACTATTATAAAATCACTAAAGTCTTGAGATAAAGTCAATTAGATTGACACTCAATGACATAGCATTCACATATGCGCCTAAAGTGATATATACATTTCCATGTTGTTTTGTTAAAACCATGTATTGGGGAAATCTCCAAAAACTAAGGACAAATCCTCCACATAGGTCAAACAACACTGATGGTTGTAGAAACAACTACATATCCATCACTATTGTAAATGTCTTACAATAAATTTAGCTAAATTTATTAAAGAATTCACAATACTAACATATATTTCTTTCATATGTTATATACATTGAAAAATTCACAAGTGTGTATTTCCATGTTGATGCTCTCAACATTAGATGACATATCTCGTTTTCATGTATTTAATCTCAATACACTTGCCATGTTCATCATCATGTTGTACATTTGATGTTTGGCAGTGACTTATTGCATAAGTCATGATCACAACCCGCTCATTGTGTTCTTGCAAGACACTCCTTGCATAGGTCGTTATAAAATATATCCTTATTAAATTCGTTGAATGTAAATCGTCGACGAAAAAAAAATACCATCGTTTAATTTCCCTTTTTTATATATATCGTTTATTATATTTTAAATCACTTGAACATTAAAAAAAATAAACGATACTCCAAAAAAATATATATATAATACATAACACAAGTATTTTAACGAATGCATAAGGATATATAAACATCAAATCTCAAAGTGTTATTCTCTTCAACACTTTATCCTTCGACGAAATAATCACAATTATATCGTCTTGTGGCATGTTTCGAGGTACTCCCTCAATAAGACAAAATGTCCAAAACAACAAAATTGTTAACTAATTACAAGTAGTTGAACAAGTAAATATGTCCATAACAACATCGAGTTGTTTTCCTTTAAATAGTTTCTCAAGACTATGATATGGTTCAAGATATGATACTTCTCATACAAGTATCGAACCAATTGCAAAATTATGTTTTATTCATTCAAAACATTTCTCGTTTTTGCAAGTGTTTTAAAAAAATTAAACTATATATGTTTATGCTTTGATTACAAATCAAGACCATAAACTCAAAAATAGTTTTATTATTTAAAACCGCATCTAACTCGGTCGTTAGAAATAAAATGATTACCAATCATCTTAATTAGTTTATCATATTTAACCCGATTCTAACCCGCTTGTTAGAAAATAAACGATTATAAATCGTTAAAGTATATGGATTTCATGATAAGTCTTTTCTAATTCGCTTATTAGAAACTATACATATACCAAATATTAAAAAAAATATTTGGTTTCAATAACTAACCATTTCTAACATGCTTGTTAGAATACAATATGGTGTTTTGGTTATATAACGAAACCGTTTCTAACACATCCGTTAGAAATAAACGATTACCAAAATCGTTTCAAAACTTATTGGTTTGTATATATACCACAATTTCTAACACGCTCGTTAGAAATAACGATTACAAGACCGTTTAAAATTTATTGGCTCATATATAAATATAATAAGCCGTTTCTAACACGCTCGTTAGAAAAATAAAACGTCTAGCTTGTTCGTTTTTACAAAAGCAACAATTTCTAACACACTCGTTAGAAAAAAAATATAAGTTTAAAATAACTTATGATTTTGTAAATAACCATTTCTAATACGCTCATTAGATATGTTTTATGACACGTTATTCTTGCAACGCCGTCTTTTCCAACATGCTCGTTAGAACTTCATGTTTCAAAACTTGTTGTTTACATAAGAAATTTCTAATACGCCCATTGGAAATCTAAATGTTTTCAACATTTTGAAACCAATAATATTTTACTAAAATAATTATTTTCTAACACGCTCGTTAGAAATTACGAATGTTTTAAACCATATTATTTACAAAAATAATATTTTCCAACTCGCTCGTTAGGAAATATAAAGGTTTAAAATTATTATTCTAGAATTATACGTATTTCTAACACGTTCGTTAGAAAAAAATGTATGTCTATACATTTGATAACAATCATTATTTCTCCAAATAATGATCTCTAACACACTCGTTAGATCGAAAAATTCACCAAACGTTCGTATATGGATTTACAAAAAAAAATATATATACTTTTTCTAATATGCTAAATAGAAAAAGTAGTATTTCAAAATCATTTTAAAATACAATTTATTTTGTAGATTCTCGGTTTGAACACAAACACGAGAAAACCCATAAACACGAAAAGCAGGAATCAAAACGTTCGTTTTGTAAACACGGTATTTCGGATTAAAGATTGTACTCCAATCATAAAATTAATCCGACTTGTACGAAATACATATTTCCAAAAAAGAATTATTAGATTTTAACAAAATCCCAAATAATATTTTTATACATTCGTGAACCCAAAAATCCTCAATAAGAAGGTTTTTAGATTATATCGATAATCTACACGAAAGTCTGTTTTAAGATTGTAGGAAGTAGGGTTCACTCTTTTATTAAAATAATAAAATAAATATAATAACGATACTCTCATTATTCGTAGGAAATACAAAAGTACAAT
This sequence comes from Ambrosia x helenae, assembly GCA_030844895.1. Taxonomy (NCBI): domain Eukaryota; kingdom Viridiplantae; phylum Streptophyta; class Magnoliopsida; order Asterales; family Asteraceae; genus Ambrosia; species Ambrosia x helenae. Next base: position 44,579 of record JAUTDX010001993.1, read on the forward strand.
ACCGTTTACAAAAATAAATAAATGAAATAAGATACAAACGTAAAATGTACCGAATCTTGATTCAAGCACTTTAACCGCATTATCTTCTACTAATTGCCACTGCAAAATTAAAGTATATGTTGATAATTTTTGGTTGAGGATCGTGTTAGACACGGGTCCCTTAAAACAGATTCCGCGCCTCCTCTCAGACGGGTTGTCTCCCAGGGTACAACAACCGGAACAGTAGTGTACTGCCGGAGATGGTCTTGAGCCCGAGATTACACCATGTTATTTGTGTTTTTAAAATAGGAAAAGGAAAAGTAGTAATAGAACAAATGAGAGTCCTCCTCTCAAAGATAAGAAATGTTTCTGTGATAAAATTGTCTTAGAGAAAATTCATTTTTCATTCTTCTCTATGTCGTAAAAATGGAGTCCATACACTAACATTTTATATTGACCAACAATATGAAACATTCTTGCAATTTAATATTGTAATTAATTAGATTATTAATCTTGTAATAAACAATAATAATTGCAATAATCATGGACTTAAGTGGTTTGATTGTAACTCCCATATTCTAGTTATGACGAGTTTAAAACAGTCCAAGGACCCAAAACCGATACGAGTTGAAACAGCCTTTTACTAACAACCTGAGACTGTGTAGGAGCTGACGCGCCAGCCCGCAGAACATGATGACGCGCGCTGACCAGGGCGCTAGGCACTACCTGGTCATGCGCGCGCTATAGTCCCCGCGCACATAACGCTATGTCATCCGCGGATGACGACTCGTATCATATGGAACCCGCCACGTGAACGTCACGTGCGCAGACCTGAATGCCATCTGGTCCTGCGCGCCACTTGTTACGGTTTACGTCAACGCGGAGACCAGGACGCTACCTGGTCTTTCGCCATGTACTAGACCACTTCATGTTTTGTCACCTCACCAATGTGGGACAAAACTTAATCCATTTTCTTATCTTTGGTTGTTCCAACCTACAACTTTCAAGCTTCGATATCTCATTCATCTTAACTCTATTTTGGACATGGTTTGGTTCATTGTGATACTCTCACAATATAGTACACAAACCCGGAAATAATTATTTATATAACACATATATATTTATTTAAGTCCAAAATTAGTGAAAAACTCATTTTCACTACCATTTTTCCAACAGATGGCACAGAGAAAGAGGAAGGAGATATATATGGAGGGGCTGCTGCTTCACGGAGTTGTACGTCGCTTTAGCGACTTGTATTGAGCGAAACAGTGTTTCACTCTCACAAACCGACGTTGGCATTTGTATATATATATATATATATAGGTTTAGGTTCTTGTACAAATTCATTTTTTTGTGAGAAGTGTGAGAACCAATATGAGAGTGACATGTGGCACAAGGTATTTGGGCATTTTAGTAATTTTTACATACTATTAAATAATCATTATAATTATATTTTTGGTAAGGGAGGTGAGAGAGAGCATAAAAATAGGTAAAGAGAGAGAGAGAAAATGGTTCTAGTCACCATCATCATTACTAACGTCATAGTGTTATAAAAAACGTGTGGTGTTTTATGTTTAAGGTATATTTTTAGTTATTCTTTATACAGTGTATGGTGTTTTAGTTACCTGTTGTGTTTTAAGCCCATTAGAGTTACATAAACCATTAACCTATAAAACCATAACCTTGTGTGTTTTTAACACCAAATCAAATACGTTACCTGTTGTGTTTTAACCCCATTAGAGTAACAAAAACCCATTAATCCATAAAACCGTAACTGTGTGTTTCATCACCATATTCTCAACTTTTGTGTTTTAACAGTCCAGTGTGTTTTATTACCATCTTCTCCATAATCCTGTGTTTTATCTTCATCAAGTAACACATTCAAAAAACACACTAGAATGTACTTTAAAACACAACTATTCATACATTTAAAACGTGTTTTAAATTCAAAAAACACTAAACCACAAAAAAATCCTTTGAACATAAAACACAACAATAATCCTTTGAACATCACCGGTATATAATATCTCATATTTGTCCCGCCCTCCTTTGAACATAAAACACCATAGGCTTCTCGTTCTTCTTCAGCCACAATCTTCGGCTTTTTCTTCTTTTGTACAACTGTAGCACTCTCCATCAGTCGCCGCCTCCACTGCTCCCACCAAAAACCCATATAGAGACGCGGATTTGGGTGGATCTAAATCCTCATAATTGAAGAACTACCAAATATAAATACTCGTAATTTTTGAGGATTATATTGAAAAGAATTAGAAAACGAAAAAACTTCGTGAATCCCATGAAATTGTTTTTGACGATTTTCATTATGAAAAAGAATTAGAAAAGAGTTTAGATAATTGAAAGAAAAAAGTCAACAGAATATGGATTTGATACAAAGGGTTCTATGACCACGAGGTGTCTTCATCACCAGATTATGATACAAAGGGTTTGGAATTGGCGGTGATTATAGAGAGAGAGAGAGAGAAATAAATGAGAGTGAATGGTTATTTCCATTTTTAAAAGCTTTCAATTAAATGTGGGTGTCTAATTTACTTTAATACCCCTCAGTCATGTAATTTATTATTAATATTATAACACTAATTACCAAAATGCCACTCACTTAATCCACACCATAGATTAAGATGATCCAATGGCCAAAACACCTTCTCACACTTCTCACAAAAAAAACACTTTGTACAGGATCTTGACCCTATATATATATATATATATATATATATATATATATATATATATAATATGCCTTAATTGTGCGGCAAATAAATATAATTACCGGCGGCAACGTGCGGACATTCCCACTAGTATATAATTAAATACTTAGGTGGAGGGAGTCAGGAGATATGCATGAGTATTAGATTAGAAACTTGAATAACACTTGTTAAATACATGTTGTATTGGTCTGATACAGAGGTGCATGGCGTAGGCATATGCGAGCTCTAGGTTACGTCGGTGCTATGTTTGAGTTTTTGTTTTTAATCAAGTATTTTAAGCCAAGACGATGCCACAAATGCCACGGGTCCAAACCTCCCAACCTAGAAAACATAAACAATAAAAAGGGAAAAAATGACGAGCACAAGAGGAATAGAGCGGAAAGGCACGACGCAGATTGATATAGAAGCGCTGGCACGAGCGTGGTGTAGCGTTTTAAAACCCAATAAGAGGTTTATTTTTTCTAAAGAAAATCTATATTCATCCATCTTAAATATAAGTCTTTTTTTTGACACCATAGTTATTAGTGATAATCTTTTATGTTATATAGGACAGTGTAGTTACAGGCTCAACTTTTTAAGAGGCCTAAAGCGAAATAAAAATTTTGGGGCTTTTTTCTAGAGTTTTTTATATAAAGTTTAGTTTTTTTCTTTTAAAGATCAAGTTTTTCAATAAAAATTGATACTAATACGATATATTCCTTCAACAAAGAGTTGATACAAATCAAACACCAGACTTGAAATTGTAAAGAAAAGTGAACATGGGGAAAATAATAGACTTGTAATTTCCTTTTGTTTACGTTGACTATTGGTAACTTTTAGCAACCCAAATAACAAATACATTTTTTCAAATGTGGGCCCTTGGAAAATTGGTGGCCTAAAGCTAGGGCTTTAGTAGCTTTGGGCTTGAGCCGGCCTTGTGTAGGTAATAATCAAACAGGTGATGGTTTTTGGAATTAGGTTACGGACAAATTTCATCAATGGGGAATCTTGGTTTTAGAATCGGTAGGGCCGGACTCAATTTTTTTCGATTGGTAGTGAAAAATTGACAGGGGCCAGACTCAGCCCGAGCTCAATTTACCTACGAAAATCGTAAATTTCTACTTCTGCGCCAAAAAACGGGGTGGGGGGGGGGTTGGGGAGGGCCACCCCTGGCCCCAAGTATCCTTCGTCTCTGAATTTCATGTCTTGATGCAACACAAACCATACCAACTTTTCCATTTCGTTTACTCAAAGTTTGGAGAAATGAACAAGAAAATAGTTCGTGTGTCGGTTACTACAACAATGCGTATACCAGTTGTCCAAGTGGGACAAGTGATGATATTGTCTTGAAAGCAACTCTTACAAAATAAAACGCAAAACATAGGTCGTTTACATACGTGAAAGAGTGGGAAATTTTGAAAGATTGTTTGAAGTGGGTTGTGGTGCCTAACTAAGTGACACAAGCTAAAAGGTCTAAAACAAGCGAGTTGGGGGATTATCTTGCCGGTGGTTCTGATGCACGATGCCCCATAAATAGTAATGATGATCCCGAGTTTGAGGACGGGGTACCAACTTCTAAAGGAAAACCGCCAATTGGGAGGGATCACGCCGGAAAAACATTGGCTTGAACTAGAGGGGAGGGCCACCCCTAGCCCCAAGTATCCTTCATCTCTGAATTACTATGTCTTGATGCAACACAAACCATACCGACTTTTCCATTTCGTTTGCTCAAAGTTTGGAGAAATGAACAAGAAAATAGTTCGTGTGTCGGTTACTACAACAATGCGTATACCAGTTGTCCAAGTGGGACAAGTGATGATATTGTCTTGAAAGCAACTCTTACAAAATAAAACACAAATCATAGGTCGTTTACATACGTGAAAGAGTGGGCCACCCCTGGTTCCAAGTATCATTCGTCTCTGAATTTCATGTCTTGATGCAACACAAACCATACCGACTTTTCCCTTTTGTTTGCTCAAAGTTTGGAGAAATGAACAAGAAAATAGTTCGTGTGTCGGTTACTACAACAATACGTATACTAGTTGTCCAAGTGGGACAAGTGATGATATTGTCTTGAAAGCAACTCTTACAAAATAAAACGCAAATCATAGGTCATTTACATACGTGAAAGAGTGGGCCGCCCCTGTCCCCAAGTATCATTCGTCTCTGAATTTCATGTCTTGATGCAACACAAACCATACCGACTTTTCCATTTCGTTTGCTCAAAGTTTGGAGAAATGAACAAGAAAATAGTTCGTGTGTCACTTACTACAACAATGCGTATACCAGTTGTCCAAGTGGGACAAGTGATTATATTGTCTTGAAAGCAACTCTTACAAAATAAAATGCAAAACATAGGTCGTTTACATACGTGAAAGAGTGGGAAATTTTGAAAGATTGTTTGAAGTGGGTTGAAGTGGGGGATTATCTTGCCGGTGGTTCTGATGCACGGTGCCACATCAATAGTAATGATGATCCTGAGTTTGAGGACGAGGTACCAACTCCTAAAGCAAAACCGCCAATTGGGAGGGATCACGCCGGAAAAACATCGGCTTGAACTAGAGGGGTCAAATTTTGAGACTAAAACGACGACACAAGAAAATAATCATGTTTTCAGTTATTATATCTAGGTTGTGTTTGCATTGACTTGTTTGCAAATCGTTTTCAAGTTGATGTGTTTAGCATGTATAATTAAACAGATCTACCTGCTAACTCATTTTTGCAACCCACCAAGCTAATTAAGTCTGTGCAAGTTAGGGTTGATGTTTCTTACACAAATAGAAATATGGGACGTGTTCGGGTGGAACATTTTAACCCGTTAGCGCACCAACCAGCACGATTGACACCCATGTAATATGGTAATTAAATGATAACCATCAAACAAAATCACTAAAGAATGAAGCTCAAACAAAATTCAAAAGTTCACCATATACATATTCAATATAAAAAAACAGATGATGATGTTAATTAAAATGCATCCCTCTTGGCAAGATCTTCAAAAAGGTACTGAATCTATCTTCTTCAGTCACTTGTACTTTCACATCCTTGAGATGACTCCATAGGACCGAGGTTTCTTCATCGCAAATAACTTCGAGTGGACATAAATCCTTAACTGATACGGGTAACTCATGCAGCCCTGTACAGCCTCTCATATGAATTGTTCTTAGACTGACCAACTCACCTATATCTGTTGGCAGATTGCACAGACTTAAACAATGGGACATATCAATGATGCTTAGTTTCTGAAGGCTTCTCATTGTTTCAGGCAGCGCTGTGAGGTTTGAGCACGATGCAAGACGTAAAATTTCCAAATTAGTTAGGTTGCCAAATGCTTCTGACAATGAACTCAGCTCATGGCAGTTAGTGATGCTAAGTTTCTTAAGGCGAACGAGATTGCATAGTATTGTAGGAAATGTGAGTAAGTCATCACATGAGTCGATATCAAGCTCCAAAAGGCTTGGAAACTTGTTGGGTGTTTTAAGGTCGGTTTCATCGAAACTATTGCCTACTTTGCACATGATCAAAGACAATCTCTGCAAGTTCACTAAGCCTAGGATTGATGCACTGATCGAAGATATTGAAACATGTTCCAACCTTATGCTGGTTAGACGTGATAAATATATTGGTGCAGGGAAGTTGTGAAGATCTGAGAAATAATACCCATAGTTTGTGATGATTAGAACAGTTAAACTTTCCATGTCTTGCATAAACTGAGGGAACATGTATATTTTCGACATGAAGTTCAATACAAAAACTTCCACTTTAGGGGCTCGAATGTCGTTCCATTGGAAAGAGAATGCTTCATCTGTCATATTAGCAGCATGCATCAGAGGGTTAAGAATATGGATTGATACATATGTGACTAGATATGATGTTTTGACAATACCTGTGGAAATGGAAAACAGATGCGCATTGATGGTTTGGGGCAATTGGGGAAGGTTTTGGCCAACTGCATTTACAATCAACCTTTTTCTGTGTTCTGCAGGCTCTTGGCTACTTATGTTGATAGCTAGCATTCTCATCATATCATGTTGCATGACAGCATTTTCATCGCAGTAGTTGGCAATCGCAACGAAATCTTTCCTGCAAGTACATATAATGTCGAAATGAATTTTTCCTCACATGCTAGACTTTAAGGTGTGTGTATGTGTGCGTGTGCACACACAATTCTCTAAGAAGATAGTTTACAGATCCAAGTATGAAACTAACCCCTGGTTTAAGATTTCAAAAAATAACACTTGCTTTTGTGAAACAAGAACATTCACTTGTATTGCCAGAAAAGTAGCTTAGGCTATTCAAATTTATAATGGAGATGCTATAACTAAATGCTTATTATACATAACTATTGTCTGTATATAATTCTTGTAAGACCAAAAAGTTACACAATTGTGGTATTTGCTCCTAACTTTTGACAATTTATGGATTTAGATCCAACATTTTACAACGCAGTAACAGTTTTGGTCCTTACTCCTTAACACCAGCTGACATAAAAAGTTTATATTAAGTTGATAAGAATAATAAATGACAATTTTACCCTTCCGATTAAAGAACCATATATAAATACCATCGAAGTTGCCCCCACACCCCTCGTCGCTATCTACAGCCACCACTACCACCATTTCTGCCTAACGTTGTTTCTACCGTTTTAAATCGTCATCCAAACAAATAAGCTAGGTATTAGATAAGGATCTTATGCCTAGAGCTAAGAAAATACTTCTTGTTTGCCTTTATAGATGAGGTAACAGGTCATTTCAAAGTACCAAACGGGTTACAATGTTGCAAAAGATCAGGACCGAATTCATAGTTTCTCAAAGGTTAGAACTAAATCCATAATCTAAACATATAGGAGAGACCATTCAAGTAATTTAGTCTCCATATAATTATTAACTATCATGAAAGCTTATTTGTTAGCTAAAACCAGTAACCATGTACGGAAGTACCTTATTGGTAACAGAGTAGCAAGGTTTTTGGAAGAGAGCTCAAAGAGGTTGTTCAGGGTAGCCGATCCCTTTTCATCATGCTTATATAAACTGATCCAGATATCCATGAGTGCTGTAGCTGCTATCTTCTGATCTTCAGGAAATAATCCCAAATCCAAGTAGCACTCCTTGATTTCAGATCCTTCCTTGAACACATCCAAACTTCTTGCTAGGCGAAATCGCATATCCTCAAAATCTAGAACAGATTTTTTCCCTTCCGACAAGTTGTTTAACATTATATGCCAGTTCGTAATGTGTGTACCTTTTAGCAAACCGCCAATCACACTAAGTGCCAGTGGATGTCTCTTGCAACACTTCACTAACTACATAAAGCCAATTGTTTGTTTAGCTACATTTTCTGGTACATTCAATAAAAGGACCAACAATATACATATATATATATATAGAGAGAGAGAGAGAGAGGGTTGTTTAGTAAATAATCAACTTTAAGTTAAGAGCTGCGAGAAATTCATAAGCGTGTGCACCTGTTGCTGTGACTGTGTTACATAAGGAAGCTATGTAACAACATAACTTACCTCTCTTTCTCTCTGTCACTATTTCTTTAAAACAGTACGTACAAGTTCTTAAGACAGTTCTAGAGGTTCTCTAATATTAGTTGGTAATGATCGTGCAGCTGTGTGTACACACACATGTATACATTTACGTAGAAAAAGAGTTGATATAATAGTTTTCTAGAGAGGTGTTTCATTCTACCTCGTCAACAAGCTCAGATGGTATATTACTACATTCACTTCCACCTTCTGAAAACGCCGAGTAGCGAAACAGATTGGTGGCATCTTGATGATTCAAAAGATGCAATTCATATGTATGGAATTGTGTAAATGTGCTCCTAGATGTGACTAGAATCTTGTATCCAGGTAACTTGAATTTAAAGGCCTTAACAATGGAAACATCCCACACATCATCCAATACTAACAGCACTGCAGATTTCTGTTCACCCAAAAAGCTCCCCCATTGCTGGATTGCATCTTCATCGCTCGTAAAATCGGGCTGCTGACCTCCCTGGTTCTTCTGAAGTAAATTCTTTATGACTACCTTTAAGTTGGGGGTATTTGAGATGGTAGCAAAGTAGATGTTCCCACCAAATATTCCTGGTTAAATGACAACAAAAGTCATCAATCAAAGAAATATTTGATTAGAAAAATAATCCAATGATTAGATATCGGGGACAACAATACCAGACACCCGAACCTGACATAGAAATAATTAGATTTTGGGTTGTTATGTCTTAACATGTTTAATAAACATGTCATGTTCTGGTTGAATTGTTTGACCCGCTTAATTAAACCCGACAACTCATTTAAAATTAGTAATATATAGATACAAAAATGTCTACTCCCACTCAAAACGCACGAAGTCAACTAGAATCCATTCATGTTGTATGGTCAGCGCGTGAACAACCAATTCAATCTATTTATTAGACACCAATAATCCTATGATAAGCTAACTCGTTTTATATAAATGAGTTATACTGGTCGTGTTTATATCACACAAAATATAGTCAACACGTTGTCTTTTGGTTGAATCTAATTAATAAACAGGCTGTGTCAGCTTGACCCGTTTAACCCATTTAATTAAACATGTCGACCCCTCAACTCATATAAATTATAACCAAAAAAATATATTTTTATATAAGGTCAACCAGGCAGCTCATTTACGACCCATTACCCCATTTATTACGTGGTAACAATCTGTTTACAGCTTTATCACAACCCGTTAGACTCAATCAGATAAATGGGCTACACAGGTCGTGTTCAAATTACCTCCCCTAAATGCTAGTTCACTTAAGCAGTCAGTTTTTCAGCTTAAATCTTGTATAATTCCAATAGCATAAGCAAAAATTAATTTAACAAACATCTCCATCATTTCCAAATATTCTGATGATTGACAGAACTATACCTTGACCATTCTATTACACACCAACAGTCCATTTCCATCTTAATCACAACTATACTTCTTTGACTCATCTAGAAAAATGGTTTGACAGATCATGTTCGAATTACATAATTTTAAGTGTGTCCGTCACGACACAATTACCATCCCTAAGTCAAGGTCAAGTTTCTTCAAAGTAAGCAAAATTAACATAACAAGCATCTACATCTACATCTACATAATTACCAAATATATTCATAATGGACATAATTCCAATACCTTGAACATCATGATCATGGCAAAACATCGTCACCAAAGTAGTCTTCCCAAAACCTCCAGCAGCCGAAACAACGACAACCTCGCAATCATCAACACCAGAATCCTTAACCATCAACACCTTCAACTCCCTTACTCGATCATCAAACCCTATAACATTTCCCTTAAGCAACGGAACACTAGACGCCTTAAGCAACGGAACACTAGACGCCTGATCACCTAACCTCCGATCCTCCATTCTCCTCTGCACATCCTTCACCACCACCAACACTTCCTTCACATCTCTAGCCTCCTGCAACTGAACATCAATCTGAAAAAATCTCAGCAACGACGCGTTTAAATCGTCTAATTTCAACGAATGCTTGTATGTCTTGTAGAAATTCCATTTGATATGCTCGCATTTCCGAACTAGCTTTTCGGCGCCTTTGAGCTGATCAATGAACATGTCCGTTTCCTGCTTTGATCGGTCTAGTAATTGGTTAAGTTTCTGGATCTCGTTTACGATCGGATTGATTCTGGTTATTGTTTGGTGAAGTTGAATGAGTTTTGATCTAAATTGTGAGGTGGTTTTCATAACGTGTATGATTGCGTCTGATAATTTGGGGATAGCGTCACCTAACAGTGCTCCGATGATTAGTGCTTCCGCCATTGATGAACTGAGAATAATAAATTTGGAGTTGAAATTATGATCAGAGAATGTGATGTTAAAGTCGTTGAGTGGTTGAAATGAAGAAAGAGGGAAGAAACTTCGTTTGTTTTAAGTTACATAGATATAGTCCTTGATATATGGGTAACATAAAGTATGGTCCTTTAAAAGTTAAAACAAGTTCAACTTTATTGGTTTGGTGTTTCTACCTAGGGATTAAGGGTATAAACGAGTCGAGCCGAGTCTGAGCTTGACTAGGCTCGTCATGCTTTTTATGAGGCTTGAGCATGAGCTCGGTTTGGTTCTAGCCTACTATTTTGAGCCCGAGCCCGGCTCGAAAGGAAAACCTAAAAGCTCGAGCTCGGCACAGAACTATGCAATTTGAAAATAATGTTAAATGAGCTAAAACCTCGGCTCGAGCTCGCTTTAATAGCTTATTTCGAGCTCAACTCATCAATGTTATTGGTTAATACCTGAACAAGTTCAAATGGACAAAATCGTATACATAAAAAAATTAATACAACATCTGTTGGACTCGTTTAGGTTCTCACGCCTGAAAGAGTTTGTATGTAAAGCTAGAGCTCGGGCTTAATAACTAAACGAGTCATGTCTCGGGCTCAGATTCGTGAAGGCTAGAACACGTTCGAGCATTTTACCAATACGGTCTCGAATAGCTCTCGAGCTGCTATGCATCGTTTACACCCCTACTAGGGATGAGAAGTCGGTTTGCACCCTTCAAGACCGTCCCAGACCAAGACCGGGTAGGTACAATAGATAACGAAAAAGATAAGGGTTGAGAAAAGGGAGTTAGCAAAGTTAGACAAGATTGGAATGGGCATAGGAACACGTATTGATGTACCATATTGGTTAATGCTCCCAGTTTGATGCGATGTACTCCACAAGTTGACTGAAGACTTGACTGTGGGTATATTGATCGGTCCATCACGGATTGAAATGAAAGTGGATTCGATAGAAAGCTTTTGAAAACGCAATGCACCCATGTAAATAAGGAACGGTATTAATAAAGAGGTTAAACTAGCTAGGTTCACGAATGGGGTTCTCGATTCTTGTCCAACTGCATGGTCATGAAGATTCCTCACCAATGGCTTTCCCGTACAGAGTGGTTGTACAACATCTGCTTCCACTCGTCAATTTCCATTCGTATGTCCCCAGTTGAAGCACTTAATAATGGATTAAAACCTCAAATTCACTTACTACACACTCTTAATGATACAAAGTGGCAGTTGTTGAGGGCTTGTTTAACGACGGGTACAAGTATAATTCAAGATGTTAACCATCCATTGAATCAATAAGAAACAAAATTAAGCATAACACATACACGAAGAGATCTGAAAAGTCATTTAAGGAGAGAGATCGGTTTTATGTCAAGACTTCAACATACGTGCAGCACGCCTCTTAAACTTTATAGAAACAATAAGGTCGCTCCTTAGTATAATGGACCCTTATTGGTAAGACTACTAATAAGCTGGATTTGCCACCAGAAGCTCAGTTACAACACACCTTCCACGTATCCTTTGCTTATTCAACCTCATGGAGCTCATTTGAATGTCCTTCCTTTACCCATAGCCCCACGGTTTCATTTGCAACCCTTAGCAATAATTGATACAATAGTAAAGGTACTTGTCCATTTGCAAGACCTGTTAGTGACAAAAGCTAAATGGGAGTTCCTTGAAGTTGGGATTTCCTATCTTTTATTCGTCAGGTCAAAAATCATGTTAGCAGGGAGTACTGTTTGTTATAGTCATAAACAGTTCAGGGTCATAAACGACAACTGTAATTCATAAAGGGCTAGTTTGTAATTAATGTAAATTTTCAACTAAGAGAGGCAGCATGGAATTGGATCTTTTCTCTCTATTTTCTGAGCTAACAAAGCTCATGGCATACCTAAACTTGGGATGACAGTTTGCGACACGACCAAACACTTGAACGCGAAACAAAAATAAATAAGGTTTTGGACTTTTATATCTAACCTATTAGGCTATTGAATAGACGGGTCATGTTCACTTGGCATTTCTAACCCGTTTAATTAAACAAGTTGACCTGCCAACATGTTTACGATCCGTTTACCCACTAAAACAACTACCAATCCGATCATAACCATAACCAAATACCCAAATCAAAGCTATATCCCAAATTCGAATACTAGTCGACGAGCTATTCAGATACTTGGAATTCCCGCGTACTAGCTCAACAGTTCAAACCAATAATTATACATTGTAAAAAACTTAATAATAATGTATGCTTGTGCAGGTTTGGGGCGGTCCGTAACTAAGAAGACACAATTGAAAAACAAACCCAGATAACAAATTACAGTACTATAGAATGGAATAAAAACAACATAAACACATGCAGGGAAGTCATACAACCTGAAACTTCATTGAATACATGAAGATATTTCAATTGTATTTTAAGCAAACTCTACAGGCAAAGCTTCCCAATATAAACTGGGTTTCCAGTCTGCTTCCTTGAGGACTTTTAGTATCTCCTTTGCCACTATTTTGCTCCCAGTTGGTGTTAAGTGCACCCCATCTCTGTTAATTAGTCAACCATCAACTCTTAATGTTCGATTACTTAAGAAAAGCAAAAAAGATGGGTTGGATAAGTTGGGTAACGGGTCAAGATGGTTAACTCTTTGGTACAGGTTGAAATTGTTTGTGTACCTGGCCACATGGTAGCACTATTTCTCCAAAAAAAAATTAAGCATACAAACAAAGTGCAAACTAGTTACTACTGTGTCATATACGATTTCATAAATCATATATAGTCCAACTTATTGAATAAAATGACTTTTGTGGTTTTACGCGTTGAAAATAAACTTCGGCTGTCTTTTTCTTATAAGTTTTTTTTAATTAAAAATATATATATATTATCATTTCTAAAACTTGTCAAGTTACATTAAAATAGAAGGTAGACGGGCAACAAGTTGCGCCGCTTAGGGATAAAACATAACGAGTAAAGCAAGTAATCAAAAGAATATATACTCACGTAAAGCAGGTTGCCATCCAGTTATCATGCTGCTTAAACGCATTACAAAGATTAATAGCCTTAATCCCCATCTCTTGGCATAATTCTTCACAAGCATCTGCATATTTTTGGCACAGTTCATTTTTGCGACCATCATTACTGAGAAAAAAAATGCATGCCAATTAATCATCAGGAAAACATATAAAAATAACAAAGTTAGATATAATAATATCACCCCGAAACTTGTAGGATTTGAGCCTCGTTTACAGGCGGCGCAGTAAGAAATATTATGTGCGTCTTCTTTGAAAGGCTCTGTTAACAATAATATATATGGTTGTATTAGAATACATTGTATGTATAACACTTGTAGAGAAATTAGGTGATTATTCACATAATGACATTTCACACAGTAAATATATACCAAAAAAAGTGTTTCGGGTCAACTAAAACCCCACCCAAACCTGCTTTGACCCGCTACCAAACACACCCATTCGCCACCTCTAACTGAAACCAATATTAATAACAATACCTACTAAATGAACTTTTTCATGCTTATTTTTCCTCTTCTTATTGTATAGGTGCAATAATGGCATCATCAAATATTGTGGTGAAGATGAATATAACCTTGAGATGGATGGATATCTTCCTCATGTTTTCAACATACTCTGGGAGAGGTACATGAGGGCCGTTTGGACGTGGACGCACTGAATCATTACCTCCAAAATAAACAATCACCAGAGATGGTTGTACTGCAGCATCCTAAAAATGGAAAATTACAAAAAAAAAAAAAAGAAGAAAAAAAAAGAGTAAAAAAGGGTTTTAGGCAAATTAGAGGTGAAAAATGGGTCCAAAATTGGCCAGGTTGGGTTAATCTAAACACTTTTTATCCAAAATAATTGAAACTTTTGTAAATAATTAGTGTCTTATATGATAACTAAAATTGTATTATTTTGGTACTAATCTTAATTTTGAATAAAATGGTTTAGGAGGTTTATGCATATAAAAACAAACTTTAGGTGATACTCAATCTGTTTCTTTTAGGCTAAAGTTATTTACCCTTTATACGCGTTAAACATAAAACGTAACTAGGATCGACCCATTTACCAAGAGAGGATACTCGCAAATATATTGCGACAATCACAAGCACTTGTACTTATTCAAATAAAAGCTGAAAAAATGAAGAAATTACCTTCGGAAACACTTCATCGAGAACTTGTACCGCTTTCCTGGAGTTCCAACCACCATACCCTCGCACAAATATGTCTGCCTACACCATTTAATAATAATAATAACAATAAAACGGATGGTTATAAGTGTTAAGGCTCGTTGGTCATCTCTGACCATTGCCCTGTCTTTTATACCCAGACGTGTTGGGAATTACAATTTGCTAGAAATCATCATGAAATCAAACACATATGTAGAAGCTGAACAAGAAAATGGAGAGGGAAATAAAGTAGTAACCTTACGAGCGTAAATGTCAGCAAGAATGGCACCCCAACCTTGTTTGCCAAAGCTTTGTTCAACGATGGAGGAACCAAAGAGCACAAACTGTGGTCTTGCTGGACCCACCATTGTTACTTGTTAGTGTCCCAAATTCTCGAAGATAACGATCACTCCGGTGAAAGTGGTGATGTAAAATGCAAAGTTGCAAACGACCTTTATGTCACGTTGTCAACGAGGTGGGGTAGCTCAACTTTGTCAACTTGTTTGAAAACTTACATTAAAATCCAAGACAAAATCTTCAGTGTGAACCGGGTTTGTGTTTAACATATTCTCTTAAACATATTTCTGGTTTATTCTTAGAGTACACCGATTCTAAACAGTAGTGGTGCACTGCCAGACTTGCGCACTTGCTTGAAAAATAATTGAAACTTGGTTGTTACTCTTGAATGTATGTGTGTTGCAAGAGTTTTTTAGTGTATATTTCTCATATGTCTCTTACTTGATTTATATCTTGGGAGCGTCCCAGGGTTGAGAAATCTAATATGAAATATCAATTTTAACAATGTATTTTCAATGTTAACGCCTAACCTTAAAATGTATAACTCTAATAGAGTTAATTGCCAATTTAGTTCCTGAGGTTTGTCAAAAATTGCTACTTTCATTCAAATCATTTTTTTAATTTAGTCCCCGTGGTTTCATTTTTTATCATTTTAGTCCCTGAGGTTTGTCAAAAATTGTCACTTTCATCTAAAAATTGTCACTAAAACAATGTACAACTCCAATGCTAACACCTGTTGTAAATAGAATTCATATTTACTAGTTTAAAAATAATTAATGACTTGCATATACATTATTAATCAATAACCTGAACACTTTGTGTTTGTTTTTCTGTATGAACAAAACCCCACAAAAAATAGTCGTTTTTTTTTCTCCGTTTTTTATATAGCACTATGGTACTCGTTGGAAAGATAATAAAACGCTCGTTAATTTGGTGTAATTTTTTTCTTTAAAAAAACTCGTATATAAAAGACATTAACGTTTAAAAAATTATAGGAGGAATCATGAGAGAGAAAATTCCAATTTTGTTTTTAAATTATTTTTTTTCTAAAATATCTCAATGCCACATGACATCTTTTTTTTCTTTTTATTAATACATAAAAACAAAATAATTCAAAAATAATAAAGTCTTCACCTCATTATGCCACGTGGCACATTCAAAAGGGGGTTGAGGCCACCATTGAACATCACGTCACCGACTATCAATTCTTATATATATATATACTAGGGTGCTGTTTGTTTTTCTCCCAGAAGTACTTCTGATCTCTTTTTTCTGCGCCGCGCAGACGCGGGCAGACGTTTGGGGCGGGCAGACTGTTTGTTTTTCGAAAGACATTTCACTCCAAAAGCTCTTCCTGACCTCTTCTTGGTGCAGACTTGGACCAAAGTCTTCTAAGGTCTTCTCCTCTTCTCTTCTCCACCACCCACTACCACCACCACCGTCACCCACCCACCACCACCACCTAGCATCGTCCACCACCACCGTTCACCACCACCACCACCGTCCAACACCACCACGGTCCACCACCACCACCCACCACCCACCACCGTCCACCACCACTACCACCACCCACCACCACCACTACCACCACCCACCACCACCATCACCCACCACCACCACGATCCACCACCACCCACCACCACCACGGTCCACCACCACCACCACCTACCACCGTCCACCCACCACCACTACGTACCACCACCGTCCACCACCACTACCACCACCCACCACCACCACCCACCACCACCACCCACCACCACCACCATCACCCACCACCACCACGGTCCACCACCACCACCACCCACCACCCACCACCACCACGGTCCACCACCACCACCACCCACCACCACCATCCACCACCACCACCCACCACCGTCCACCACCACTACCACCACCCACCACCACCACCACCACCATCACCTACCACCGTCCACCCACCACCACTACCACCACCCACCACCGTCCACCACCACCCACCACCACCGTCCACCACCACCACCCACCACCGTCCACCACCACTACCACCACCCACCACCACCACCACCACCACGGTCCACCACCACCTACCACCGTCCACCCACCACCGTCCACCACCACCCACCACCACCTACCTACCACCGTCCACCCACCACCGTCCACCACCACCCACCACTACCACCCACCACCACCCACCACCATGGTCCACACCACCACGGTCCACCCACCACCACCGTCTACCACCAGACTGCTGTAAAAACTCAGTTTATTTAAATTTAAGTTTATTTCAGCAGCCTGCAGACGTTAACAAAAAACAGTCTTCTTCTTGCAGACTGCAGATCTTTGGTCCACCTCTTCTCCTGCAGATGTCTGCAGATGTGGTCCGCAGACTGCAGACCTTTTCCTGCAGAAAAACAAACAACACCTAGGTGAAATCCCGTGTGAAACACACGAGAGACCGAGTCCTACCTTAAGGCTTGTTTAGTTAAGACAACATTAAGAAGCCAATCGTCTGCTGCCAAGAAGACCTGTTTTGTAGCGTCTGTTTATTTCTTTATAACAATTATTATTATAACCATCCAAAATATAAAAAAAACGTAAATAGACCAATTGTAATGGTCTGTTTAGTAACCCCCAAATTAAACACTCGATCTATTGTTAAAAAGAAAAACTGCATTTCGTAACGTCTGTTCCTTTTAGGATACCAGTTAATAATGGTGAAAATGAAAGGTCATAAGGTAGTATAGTTATTATACTTGGGTTAACGTGTTAAACGGAAAGTTTTGTTATAATGATTATTTAATTTCAAAACGTTTCTAGTATCTGAAGAGTGTATACAACTTGTGAAACATGAATGGACAAATGCTTTAGAAAACGAATAGCCGAAATAATCAAGTATCAGTTGTACAAATCAAAGATTTAAATAATTATAACAAATATCACGTGAAATTAATTATCTTTCAAAATTATTACTATAAATATGTTCATATCTAATCTAAAATTTATCTATAAATTCCACTGAGTACATATTCTAAACTTCATCTACCAAAATGGCAAACAGATCATACTATCATTTTGCTGATACATTAGACGTTAAGAAAATATTCAGCACTTAGTCACTAACAGAAAGAGAAAAGACGAAGATGTTAGAAATGAAGACTACTTGACTCAACAACTACAAATTGACAACAACATTCATGAAGCATTGATGCAGTTAAAAAAGGATCTTTCAAGCGATATTCTGAGAAAAGAAACAAAGGGTTTTCGAGATTTTAATTAAGTAGTTTATATAGTAGATATATGGTTTTTATTATGTATGTTTTAAATGTTAAGAACTTATTAGTAAAAACAACATTAAGAAAGAAATCGTCCGCTGTAAAAGAAAACCTGTTTATTACCATCTGTTTGTTTCTTTAAAACAATTACTTTAACGTCTGTTTACTAAAATCAACATTACGAAGCCAACTATTATGCTCTGTTGGTAAAAACCAAATTAAAGAATCAATCTGCTATTAAAACAAAAACAAAGACATTTTAAGCAAGTCAGCATGTGTAAGTGTTGTTCACTAAGGTGGACTAGATCCCTTTAAGGCAATGGTCTTGGATTTGATGGGATCTTGTTGTGCATATGTGTATGTATGGCCGTAGGCATGCATGTATGTGTGTTAGTGTATTTGTTTGATCCTCATGTTCATGTAAGTCTAGATGGATCAAGTTCAAGGTTACAAGTGGACGTTTGTTTGTACACGTACTAGTTTACTACATACATGTTAGTAACCTCTTTTGTTTATGAACATTGTTTGATTTTGTCCTTGTCAGGTAACAAGTTGGGAATTCTTGTTCAATTGCATGGATTTCCTATAGTCAAGCCAGACATATTTAACTAAGGCCTTGTACTAACTAATGTGTCTACTGTTAGACTGCATGTCTCGGGATTTGTCTTTGTTGGAACCCTGTATGATCCAATTATGACAGAATATATGACATGGAATGCTATGCATAATGTATTCACGTGCAGTTAGATGTACGGATATGACCTGTGATTTCGACGGGTGTCACAGATGTCAGGTAATTTGGCTTCTGATTTATGTTTGAAGTCCTTCTTTTAACCAAAACCTTGTGGTGTATACTTTTGGGTGACACATGAAATGTCTACCATGAGATTTTGGACTACCCATTGATTTACGAAAGTAAAATAATTTTTTTTTCAAACTGTGAACTGAGCTTACTATAAAAATATAATATCTACAGCCTACACTTGATAATAAGATTAATAATGAGATACACTATGCAATAATTTTGAGAATTTTGAATCTAAATCTAATTTCAGCTTCGACCACCAAGAAAAAAAAACCATAAACATTGTTGTTTTCAAACTGAATAGCATACCAAAAATTGGTAGGTCAATATACCTAAAATGTGTATTCATGTAACATAAATGCTACTAAAGAACATAAACACTAAAGAAGATTATAAATGAAATTACTCTTTTATTCTTGAACTTTAAGCACTTGAGGCATATCAAGCTCAATATGCGTTTTATGTCACTGATATGCGATGGATGTTACTCCCCACAATCACAATGGATGTTTCTCCCCACAATCACAATGGATGTTTCTCCCCACAATCACCATCATTCAAATAGAGTATCATCCGATGATGATTATGAACATGCAGGCAGTACTCCATCACTTTTGCAAATTTCGTATGCAATAAAGTCAGCAAAACATAACGAAAGTAAATAAAAAAATAAAAAAGTAAAAATCGAAAAATTAGGCTCAGAGTTGTTGAAATAATTGGCTGAACGGGGGTTGCAGGTTCATAACCTACCATCCACTATCTATAGCATGCCAATTCCATGAATATTCAAGAAGATATCGCTACTCATCATAGCCTTGACGCCCAACCGTCACCAGTAGAGAGTTAACAGTGGGAGACTAAAAGTTTCTAAGTAACAACTGAAATACATTTACATCAAAATTTAAACAATGAGTGAAACGATTATGAGGCTCAGATTCAGATCTATAAACAATCAAACAAAGAGGATTAATCCGCCATGACTGCACCCTTACCGATTGCCATGTGAAAGCGGAGGCACTCACATGACCATCTCGGCTGCCCCGCCAAGACGCGGATAATCTCATCTTTGGTCAGAATCACTTAGGTGCATAGAAACCCATCATCATAGCCTATTTAAAAATATGATAAAATGGAAGGTGGCAACAGCCACCAAGAGCCGAAGCGTCACCAGAATTGTCCCTTTTTTCCAGGAAGTCAAACCAGGCGGCGGTCATAGGCGCTTAACCGAACCACCACCTCCATTGTTGCAATACCTAAGACAATGATCCGAGACAATACCCAAAATAAACAAACAGGACCAATCAACAACAAAGTTACAACCTTAGGCAAATACATCGTAGCTATCATCGACCAAGGTAGCAAGGAAAATAAAGCTACCCAACAATAACCATGACACGTAAACAGTCGAAAGATACAAACCATAAATCAGATGTCAAGCAGCCACCAGAATCGTTCCTTTAAACTTTATCGCAGGCATCATGTACACAAAGATGACAACCATGACAACACATCTAAACAAAAGAGGGAATAAAAATTCAGAATCGACTAATCGTTCAAAGATAAATTTATTTGAAAAAGGTCGGCTAAAACTTACTATATTTCTATTGAAAATATCATGATTCAACTCCCGAAAATGCAGAATCACAAAACCCAAATAAAGGATTTTTTAGAAGTTACCAAAAGGTTTTTTAATAGGAAAAAAAGAAGCAGGATCAGAGTCGTAAAAGAGACAAAGCTTTGGCTGCAGGGCTATTTGCACGAAAGGAAGCGCCATCCTTTAACCCCACCACGCCAAAGTGTCGGGCACATCAACTTTGCACTCAGATCCACCGACTCATCATAGCCTCGTGAGAAAACATAGTTCCCCACACTGCACACCTCTCAGCATCACCGTGGTGTAAAGGCGTCACCAAAAAATGACCCGAATGAAGCACCAAAGGCAACACATATCAACGTTCAACAGACAGTAAACACCATCTGCCACAACTGTTTAACAGTAAACACACGACCCAGGAAAGAAGGTCACAGTGAGGTACATATTTGATGACCATGACAACAACCCAAGAAAGACCTCGCTAAAAGACCAAAATACCCAACACAAATGATGGAACTATCCGTAAAGGTAAGGTGAGATTACAAACCTGCCACTCAACGCATCAATTACAATCACCGTTCAATATGTTGGGCCTTTAATATATTTATATTATCAGTATTATTATTATTATTATTATCAATATTATTATATAACTATATAATTATATTATTATTATTAGTATTATTATCGTATTATAATATAAAGTGAAGCAAGCTTAGAATTGTAAAAACGACACCATTTTGGCTGCAGGGCAGGTTGCGTAAAACTAAGCGCCATCCTTTAACCCACCACGCCAAAACGACATCGACATCAATTTTGCACTCAGATCTACCAACTCATCATAGCCGGGAGAAAAACCGTAGTTACCAAACCAATTAACTGGCGACAGACAACAACGCCAACAACAACAACCTGAAAACGCCAAAGAAAAAACCATAGTCAACCATCATTAATGCAACACTCAGTAGGATTTTAGCCAGGAATCGTGAATATGACCTTATCTCGGTCAGAAACTGTTATTCCATTTTGAACCACCGTTTTATACACAAAGCTGATAAATAGTTTCCATTAATTTTTGTTTACCAATCTAACCAATGTAGTTCCATTTGATACAAAAAACCAAAAAACATCATCGTGACTATAATCCCAAACAAACAGGCACCTAAACACTTAAATGTAACTGTAACTGAAACCCTAACCTAGAACAAATTCAGAGAATGCTAAAGTGATGAACAAAGCGAAATCTAAAACTCAATCGAACCGATATTGTACTAAAACAACAGGAATAATCAACAATCACTACCGATTCACAATCTGATTATTAGTATTGTTATTATTAAAAACTAAGCAAAAAGAATGCAAAATCTGTAGTAATCAGTGATGAATATGTAAAAAAAAAGTACCACAGACACCGGTTTGGAACAACCCAACAAATAACCCGCCACCATAACCATCCGGTCCACTAACAAAAGCCGATCCCCTCTATTTTCTGATAAATGAACATCATAAACCATCCGCCACCAGAGAAGAAGAATATGCGGCGGTGTTGTGCGAAGAAGATGATGCGGCGCTGGTGGTTTAAGAGGAGAGAGAACATAGAAGGCGTTGGTGCAAGGAGAGAGAGAACAGAGAAGGTCTCGAAGAACATAGAAGACAACCGAACAAATAACCCATCAACAACCCACTTTAAATGACCGAAATACCCTCAATTATAAAATGAAAATTACAACGATGCCATCATTAATTACAATCGGTGTTCAATATGTTGATCCTTTAATATATTTATAATTATTGAGTATCAGATATAAACAATATCGACTTAGGACGTGAAATACGGTAATGGTCAAGGGCGAAGGATATGTTGGGCCAAGGGTGGCCCTGGCCCCTCTGTTTTTTGGCGCAGTGGTATATATTTGCGATTTTTGTAGGTAAATTGAGTCCGGGTTAAGTCCGGCCCCCACCAATTTGCCACTACCGAACGAAAAAAATTAGGTCCGGCCTCTCCCGATTAAAAAACCAAGCTTCGCCCTTGGTAATGGTGGTGTTAGTGTCAATGACCTAATTATTGATCCTTGTAAAAACAAGAAACTAAGACTTTCTTACCAATCATCTCCCAAGATCTAAACAAAAACAAAAGAAACAAAACATCCAAACCCTAAACCAAACACTCTTTATGACAAAAAATCATATTTACATCCTCTAAAAATATTCTACAAAATCCATACCTAATTTGAACAAAATCATATATAAATATACTAGATTATACCCCGGGAACGTCCCGGGGTTGAGAAATCTAATATGACATATTAATTTTACATATGAAATAAAATGGTTCGCTTTACAGTTATATGCAATAAAGCTTCGGTTAGCACCTAACCTAAAACAATTAAAATGTATCTCCAATGTTAACGGCTAATCTTAAACAATGTATAACTCTAATATTAATATTAATATCTAAACTAAAACAATGTATAACTCCAATGTTAACATGTTGAAAATAGAATTCATATTTACTAATTTGAACATAATTAGTGACTTGCCTATATATGATTAATGAATAACCTGAACACTTTGTGTTTTTTTTCCTGTATGAACAAAACCCCACAAAAAATAGTCGTTTTTTTTCTCCGTTTTTTATATAGCACTATGGTACTCGTTGGAAAGATAATAAAACGCTCGTTAATTTGGTGTAATTTTTTTCTTTAAAAAATCTCGTATATAAAAGATATTAACGTTTAAAAATTATGAGAGGAAACATAAGTGAGAAAATCCAATTTGATTTTTAAATATTTTTTCCTAAAATATCTCAATGCCACATGGGATGACACATGGCATACTCAAAGAGGAGAATGCCTCTTTGAGTGCCATGTCATTAAAATTGCTTTCTTTTATTATATATATAGATTAAAATCATATAAACTAACGTGACACATATAATAAAATCATACTTTATGCATGTCTACATAGACCTTACACCTAACACAATCACCATAACACTCTTTTAACTCTCTAACAAAATTTTACCTTATCTTCCCCCCAACAACACCAAACCCATCCAAAACCCCATTAACAATGACCTTCAAAACCAACCAACCCAAGTTAACATGGAAGCAAATTCCTGATCTCAAACCCTTAAAACAACTTGAACATACCCACTCCCTTCTATGGTCCCAACGTGGCAGTGTCGGTGGTTCTGGGTTTGCTTGCGTGTCGTTACCGAGAACAAAAAGAGGGTTCAGACAAGTATCGAGTTCACACCCACAGCAGCCAGCTGTTGAACCACCCTTTGGCTATTGTGGCTTTGGTTCCTAAAGATGTTGCTCTGTTTGCTGCTGGTGCAGTCGCTGGTGCTGCTGCTAAGACTGTTACTGCGCCTCTTGACCGGATTAAGCTTATTATGCAGGTGGGTTTTGAAATTGTGGTTGTTTTGGATGTTAATTGGATAGTTATTTTTGTAGCATTGGTCAGTGTTTTAAAAATTGGGATTAAACTGGGTGATTAATCGCTAGTCGGTTGGTTACTGATTGATTTTTCGTTAATCGGTCCATTAATCGGTAGTAGGCCTAGTCGGACCTAATCCGACCGCCAAAAATCGACGATTCTAGCAAAATTTCAGCGAAAATCTATAATTCCGGCCAAATTCTGGCCAAAACCTGTAAATTCCGGCAAGTTTCAACGAAATGATGTAGATTCTAGTAATTAATCATGTATACTTAAAAAAATGGATCGAGAAGGGGTTAAAACCTGTCTATTTAAAATATTTCACCTATAAAAATGTGTGTATGTATATAAAAAAACTCAAAATTACATATAAAAATCCTGATTCGATTAATCCTGACTAATCCCGGCGGACTAGCGCCTAGCGAGTTCTATAACACTAGCATTGGTTATTAATTTATAAAGTTAAGTAGAGCTATTGTTTTGTAATTTTAATGTTTTCTTGAAGTTTTCAAGAACAACAATCCCAATTGTAATAATAATAATTTACATCTAGTAGTGTACACTAGCAGCCCTGTCACATAATATTAGTCTTGTGATTTGGCGGTCATACGGCCCATATGACCATTTTACGTCGTTTCATACGGCCCATAAGACAGGGAGAAACAAGGTAATATTGGTCATATAGGTTAGTTGGTGGTCATATGAGTCATTTCTTTGTCGGTTAAATCATCGTATGGCCGTGTGGTTTGACCCTCATATGACACTTAGGACTGTTTTTCGATGTGTCATATGGCCCATCAGTGGTGTCTGAATAGTGTTCTCTGTCTGTGATTGTTTAACTGTTTCCTATATATTATAATAGGTTTTATGGATTTGTGGTACATTTTGTTATAGTTTTTTGCTTTTTGCAGACTCATGGACTGAGAGCTGGGCAAGAAAGTGCAAAGAAAACCATTGGATTTCTTGAGGTATTTTATTTTCATATTATCTATAGTTATCTTCATGGTTAACTCTAGGTGTGCAGGGTTAGCTCAACCTTCTTCTGGGGTCTATAGCGAATTCTAAAATCAGGGTGTTTACTATTATAGTTACTAGATTGAACATAAGCATAAACCGCAAACAAACTCGTGGCATAAACTATATGGTATTAAATTTCGTGGGCTTGTAATACTATGAATACACACATTAAAGAAGTGAAGGCAAGTCTCATTGTCACTCGCTGCCAGTCCGTAAAATTTTAAGTGGGCCCCTAAAGCTAGTGCTCATTTTTCTAACACATCAAGACGCCTTTGTAGATATGGTTGATGAACGGGTTGTAATCTTGTTGGTTATAACCGTTCTGTTAGAATTTGTGATTCTTTTTTGAAGCGTTTTCAGTTTATAATTGCATGGTTCTTCCATTTTCCCAAAATAAGTGCAATCATTGACTTGTCAAATAGTTGAATGATAATGTTTTGACTTTAGTCAAAATCTAAAACACCTAAAGGACAGTTAGAAGGATTTGTTGACTTAATATTGCTATCTATAATTTGTTATTTCTAATGATTATTTGATAGAAATAGCCTATCTCACTTTTGTTTAGTGTTGATATTTAAAATTAATTGCAGGCAGTTATTTCTGTAGGAAAGGAAAGTGGTGTAAAAAGGGTACTGGAAGGGTAACCTTGCTCAGGTGCTGAACCTACCAATCTTTTCATTTTTCATTCGTTTATTTTTTATATCTTTTACTATTATATGTTGCCTTGCAATGCCTGAGATTACTCCATTTTGCAGGTGATACGAATTCTTCCTTATAGTGCGGTCCAGCTATTTGCTTACGAGTCCTATAAGGTATGCAAATACCTTTCCTATAATTGAAAGTATTTGGATGTGTGTTTTGATGTGCGCTTTCTGTTTGGAGCTGTGAGAAATGTAGACCTGTTGTTAAATGGGAGTAAAGTCTCAAATTATATTTACGAAAGGGTAAATAGGTAATTCTGATTTACCCTTAATTAAATAGTTTTGTTCAGCTAGCATGAAACTTATTACTCAGATAATAATCACAAGCTGAATCTGTTAATCGAAACACTAAAAGCCTATTGTTTTGATTTCAAATAATAAATTCCAACACGTGATCCAAACAACCGTGTAATATTGTATAAATTATGTTTAGTTGCTAAACTATAGAATTAAATTCATCTTAAATTTGCAGAAACTTTTTAGAGGGGAGGATGGCGAGCTTTCTGTTATGGGAGATTAGCTGCAGGTGCTTCTGCTGGCATGACTTCCACTTTTGTAAGATTAGGACACTCTGGATTCTTTGATCAACTGTTTTACTGGTCAAAGCGGGCACTGGCCGACCCACCATCTATCCACTTTATAATATTAAGCAAATAATTAATGTACTAAAATATAATTACAAAAGCTTTATTAGTATATAAATGATCGAACTTTCTCTAGTAAATCAAAGCTATGAGGTTATGTATGCATCAGCCCTTCATTTGACTCTTTCGACCTGTTTGACACATTTCCAAATTAGAAAAGTCCTTAAAGATACAACCTAATTAAATTCGACCGTTTACGTAAAACGGGTTGAAATTTTCACTCACCTTTAATGCCCTTTGATTTGTCTAATTACAGTTCATACATTAACATTGAGACTGTTTTCAGGTGACCTACCCATTAGATGTTCTTAGATTACGAATGGCGGTTGACCCTGGGCATCAAACTATGACAAATGTAAGATTGATTTTGACTTTTTGAAAAGGTCAAAATGGATGTTTTCTAAATTTGAGTGTTACTATACTTTCAGGTTGTTGTAAGTATGCTAAAAGAGGAAGGACTTGGTTCATTTTACAGGGGACTTGTACCTTCACTCATCAGTATAGCCCCCTACGTTGCAGTCAACTTTTGTGTCTTGACTTGTGAGCTTACTACTACGTTCATCGAGTCACGTTAGAGATGTTGACTTTTTCCCCAACTATTAGATTTTGAAATTATCTTAGAAATATTATTAATTTTTATTCTGTTTTTTTTTCTTGTTGCTAGTACTATAATTGAGCATCAAACCTTTATTTCTTTTTATATAAGAATTTATATTTTTCAGAAAACCCAAATCCGTATACTGAATTAGATAAATGTGAGTTATATGTTTTAAATATGATATTGTTTTTTTTAATGGAAAACACTTTTCAAGCCCTAGTGACTATAAAAATGAAGAAAACAAACTTATATATATATTACCAAATGAGTTTAGGCGTTAGCTGACCGTATTCGCTTCCTTAAGTTGACTTGTTTGACCAACAACAGGGTGAAGAAGTCATTACCAGAAAAATATAGAAACAAAACTGAAGCTTCACTAGTGACGGCCTTTGTAGCAGCTACGGTTTGCCACAACGACATGCTACCCGTTGGATACCATAAGAAGGCAAATGCAAATGAGGGGTACACCTTACAAAACGGTTTTGGATGCTTTTTCAGGTAATTTAAATGCGCTTTTCACCAGAAGAATCTCCCTTCGGGTTGGGTTTTATCTCAAATGGTCGACGTAATTTAATTTAGCTAAATGGGTTGGACAAATTCAAACAAGTTGAGCCCAAAGACTCTTTCTGATGCACAAAAACTCTTAAAATTGTGTTATTCAAATATTTTTATTATTGTTGTAGATTGTTTATTTAATCACTATTAACTTATTTAATAGATGTAAGATATGGATAAACAGTTAATGTGGGTCAACTAATCCTGACCCTCTATGTTCTGACATGTTCCAATCTAAACCCATTTTGACCCGTCTCGTGACCCGGGCATCTTGTTACGTCTGATATCATCTAAACGTACGTCATTTAGGCTCAGCTTCCAGAACTAACTCTAACCTTAGCTCACAAAATGAAAAAGAAGCAAAAAGATTATGTTTATCTCAAAAAAGAGTCTATATTTGAATTGTTTTTACCATTGTGTTACCTTCTAAACAAATGACAAAATGTAGTTAGGTCAACAATAAAAAAATGATAAATGCTATGTTTTAGTATGTGAAAAGAATTAAACAAAAACATCTTGGAGATGAAAAAACAAAATCAACATATCTTTGAGCATATGGACCATCAACTTTCTTTCATTAAGCCATTTGCTCATTTTTTTAAGAGAAACACCATTAATCATTTTGATTTGATTATATTGTGCAGGCATTATTGCTCAGGATGGTGTTGCTGGCTTATACAGGGGTTTTTGTGCCGAACGCTTTGAAAACCTTACCAAACAGCAGGTTTACTCGACTTTTTTACCCTTCTTCCTTTTAACTTGTCCAAATATTATCATATACACAGCAGTTAATTTTGTGTATGCTTCAAAAACACTACGTGGCCCTAGCAATGGCCTGGATGCGACAAAGTGTCTGTAAAAAAGATTTTACTAGAAATGAACAGGTCAACTGGGTTGAAAATCATTCGATTTGTCTTCAATGCAGAAAACCTCAAAACAATAATAAATAAAAAATGTTAGATTCTTATCGTAGTCATATTTAAAACATTTGCCGTCAGCGCAAGTGGCGGGTCAAAGTGTCAAAACAGGTTAGGTAGTGGAATGATCCAAAACATCGTTTATCCTTTTACCAAGTTCGCTCTTTTTGTATTTTTCTATTTTTTTTTGTTGTTGCAGTATTAGGCTCACTACCTTTGATGCAATTAAGCGTTTGATTGCAACAAGTGAGAAAGAGTTCCAAAGAATCCTGGAGGAAAACAAGAATGAACTACGTTAGGTTGAAGTTAGTTAATCATTTAACATATAAATTCTTGGCTTGTTTTTCATCAATTCTGAGCGTCTTATTTAGAGATATTATGATTAGTGGCGTGTCGTTACTGCTCAATAGCAACTTTATCACACGCGAGGCCTCTTGATTGTTCGCTAATTTGTTGTAATATGGTTGATCAGCCTGTAATGCTTGCGTCGTTTTAAAATTTTCAATTCGGATTGAATCTAGGAACCAAATTCATACATTGGGCTATTAATTCTTCCATTTGCAAAAGGACTTCACGAAATCGATGAACCCGAACCAATGAACATGCATTTTGTTACATGTTTTTTTTTGTTGTGGGACCAGGCTGAACTCAAATTCGGTTCTCCGTTTGACCGAAAATAATCAAAACCGAGCAAGAAACTAGAAACTGAACCGATGATGACCCCTAAAGACGTGGAACCATGTTTTGGCCATGAAAGCAACATTTTCCTTAGTTGGCCAGATTAGTAAGTTATGTGTGAAAGTACAGTGAAACAATGCTTTTTCTTGATAAAGATTTGGGTAAGAAAGTTACTCTTGTATATCCTTATCTAAAATAAACCTCTTTGCCTTGACACTTGCATTTTCAGTCAAATTTATAGATTCTAGGTGGAAGTAGGTCTCATCAGTTGGTTGG